>JAAZTK010002784.1:0-10519 GCA_036507255.1 Megalothorax incertus | reverse complement strand
CTTAGAAACTGATGGGATACCTTTGGAAGTGGGAGGAGGACGTCAAAATCACGTTTCCCAGGCTTAGAAACTGATGGGATACCTTTGGAAGTGGGAGGAGGACGTCAAAATCACGTTTTTTTTTTTTTTTTGAATCATGATAATTCATGATATATCATGATAATTGCTTTTTAATAAGATACGATAGATATCTTATACATAATTTATAGGGATATTTGGTCGTTTAGATCTATTGCACTACAATGATATACGCATCGCAAATACAATATTTATACATACAAAATTTTGTCCCAATTATAAATGAGGAATCGAAATGACCTAGCTTTTACAAAAGTCATCCTCAGTATTTATGAGGGACATGAAAATATGAAGACAAAAGAAAGTCTATCTAAATGCATGTAGAGTTCCATGTTACAATACAAGTGTGTATCAATAAATACCTAATACATAAGATTCATTGCATTGTAGGTATTGGTAGCACGGTCTACTTTCTCTCAGTTCCACCACCTTTCTCTAAATTTCTTAGTCTGACTTTCTCCAGAGAAAGGAAGAGGGCATCACTATCTCTGACCAAATTTTTCGCGCTTTCCCCGACTTTCTCCAGTAAATTCCCACTGATAAAACCAAGCCAAAAGCATGCATTGTAGGGTACGAGTACTACGACAAATGATTATTTAACTATTTGGAATGATTTACGAGTAGATATTAGTACATCTACAATTACACTATTTAAAAATGTGTGATCTAAAGATAACTTTTTGTATCAGTACCAATATTACTACCTAAAAATATAATAATTAATAAGAATCTTGATTTATAAATCCAAAAAAATTAAGCGCTACAAATTATATTGGGAATTGAGATTGATAAATCCAAGATTAATTTGAATCTGATCCTGCATAGAAGTTGATATTAGAAATTTTAAAGGAAAAATCTCTTAAAGTACCAGTGAATCCATAAATCATTTTAGACCTTGGATGTAAACGGTGATTTCTCCGTTTCATTCTGGCCTGGGACAGATAGACACGACAAAACAAAGAGAATGGGGCTAAACTGAACTAAACTGAACATACAAATATGCTCCTTTTGAATACTCAAATACATTTTACTGTTCTACTACTACGGATATATGCTAGTAAAATAGTGACATAAACGTTTCTTTCAGCAGAGGCTGCCCTCTGAGTTTATTTGGGAATTAAGGGATTTAAACACTTTATGTATGTCTCCGACTTCTTTATGTTTCAACCAGGAAGGTAGGTCTGCATTTAATTAAGTGTCCGGCAACTGGGAAGCAAATAGTCTTGCGAGAGGTAAATGAATGGATTTTGATTTTCAGCAAAGAGTTTGTTCCTACAGGGGCCTCATTTGAGGATAAGTCCATCTTCTCTTCTTTATACGTGGTATCTCCATACAACTCGGCGGGGGTATGAAGATTTACTCAGATTTTGCGCCGAGAATCCGCTCTTGAGCACTTTTAGATTTGGAACGGTAGCAGTGTCGAACAAAGAGATCCTCAGAATTCAGAGTCTCAGTTTCCATTCAAGAGGGAGAGAATTAAACTTCCTTCCTCATCGAGAAAACCCACATAGCCCTACAAAGCAAATCAATCCGCCACTTGGAGTTGGTCAAGAGAAAGTACAACCGATTCATTATCTCCAAAAGTTAGATGCAATTGATTAAGCGTCTCGGGATAAACTAAAGAGAACAAAAAACAAAAGTATCCGTAAAAGAACCAGATAAAGTTTGTGCAGCATTTTTTTTGCCCTGAGATTTGCTCAAGCCATTTTTAATTAATTTCTCTCTTTCAATTTTGGTCTTTGTGATCAGTAAATTTTTTAACCCTTTTTTATATTATATTTAAATTCGCATTATTAAAATATTATCCACCTTGCACAATATGATTCTTTGCATTTATCGGGTGTCTCAAAATCCCCAGTAAAAAAACTCTTTGTAATCTCAAAAATGTCTACTAAAATGGGAGGTAAAAACAGGGCGCAAAGACCGGTATTTGCTTGCAATTGTTCGCAGTTTGAAGTGAGGTGGTCGTGTTAAAATTCTTTACGAGTTTCCCCTAAAGGAGTAAAGCTGGAGTTGGAATTAGAATTTCCAAAGTTGGCCGAAGGACCTAGGAGGAGCAGAATATGGACCTCTGGAGAATCCAGAAAATGCCCAAGTGCTCAATCAAAATTTTGTAAATCCACCACGTTCCGAGGTACCAGGTTTTTATCATATTTTATAGCTTTGGCTGAGGTATCTATAAGAAATTAACTCAATTATAAAATATGTATGAACACTTATGTACAATATGTATATGTTTTACATACATACACGATTGTAGGTAGTACATTACTGGGAACTGACAGGATATACTATCCTTATTTGATGGGCAGATCTTCCTTAAGCTGTACTAGTCTCTCGAACGTGTTTTCGGATTTATCACAAATCCATTAATCCTAATAATAAAATTAATCCAGCACAGCGTCAGACTTGTCCAGATTAGACTCGTATTTTGCGAATTAGCTCAGCCAAAAACTCCCCTCGGCGAAAATATGAAAAACCGCAAGACCTCTCATTTCATCCTCCCTCGTCTCGAGTCTCTCGAGGCGCTGAGGTATTCTCCTCCTTCACATGGAAGTAAATAATAGCTTACTCGAAAATATTCAGATATATCAGCTCGGATGCTCACAAATTGAGAATTTGAGAGTAAGTTTTGAGAGATTAAAAGAACCACCACCAAACTTGAGAGTCTGCAATGGTGAGGAAAAGAGATACAAGCGTAGGTATTCTGTATATAGAGAATTTGAAAATTGCAGATGCCTAATAGTTGTATAGTATACGGAGTTTTGTTGCTATTGTAAAGCAACTTTTGAGAGGAATGGATTTTTCCCCATGTTTTAACTGGGAAAGGAAAATACCTACATACATATAATAACAATGAGAAAAAAGATACTTTGTGGGAGAATGTATTTGTGTTAAGCCACATATATGTATTGTATATTTGAAAAGTTTTTTTTTCGAGGCGTGCGGAAATTGTTCAAATACACACCACCACCATTACATCATCCGGCTTGTGAGATTGATGTTTTTAAACGAAGAGGACTTACAATAATGGGGGCAACATTTTAACATTCTGTAGTAGGATCAACTTTACAAAATTTCCTACCAAGCATCACTCACCTGCTCACATGGTTTAACATTGTAAAATGTTAGAGGTTCAATTCCGATCAAGGTTCCCCGATATATCAAAAATACTTTACAAAATTTTTGTTTCAATCCAATTAGATTCATCATTTGAGACCCGGCTCTATGAAAGTCCTTTCTATCAAAACTCTTTCTTTTATTCTAATAAATTTCAATGCAATAATTATTAACTAATTAGGAAATAGCAAAATGTTTAACTACCTAATTAGTATCTTAAATATAGTCAAACTGCCTATTCTTCTATTGCCGGTAATGTTGATTGAGGAATTATTTTCATTAGGATTGACGCAAAGGGGAATCTATTTGCGGAGAGTAATTGGTGAAGTTTGTTATTCAAATTATGTTACGTATCTGCCTCTGATCTCATTCAAAAGAACCCAATACAATTGCTTATTAGTCTGGGATAAAAGTTGGTTTGAACTGGTGTGCTTTTGCTGGGGAGTGTGTACAAAGTTAAGGGATCATGCAGTTTGCGTCCCTAGAGTCTCAACATACAAAGTATAACATAAGTATATACGGGTTAAAGCAATAAATGCGATAATAATGTCTCGTCATCAACTTAATGCTGGTAGACCGTATAGCATAAGGATCGTATTTGCACACGGGCAAATCCACTCTTATCATGCGAATACGCGTGGATGGATAAACAAAGTTACACATCAGCCCGTAAAAGTAGGTTAGATATATAGTATGATCTCAACCTAATATTGTACTATGAGTATAAGCTTTGGAATTAAATAAAGCTATCATCAAATTGTCTCCTGTTTATGGATTATATCAATTAAAGGGTATTAAAACCCTTGTGCAAATATTTAACAAATTACCCCACCTCTCACTTTATGGAAAGTTGGGCCCTTCTGCCTACTTATTAATGGGGTGATTAATATGTAAAGTACCTACAGTCTTGATACGGATAGGAGTAGGACATGAATAGGACGAGAATGTGAATATGGGAGCAATTTGATAGGATTTGGAAATTGGAAGTAATACAACTCGCTGCTCCTGATGGAAGTGGCCGGGCGACCCCGGCTGATCATATTTGTAAATGGAAAAGCCTGGTCTCCGACAACTGTTCAAAAGTCATATATCCTCTTCTTTATTTATTTATTCCCTTAATAAATGTCAATCCGGCCGGTGTCACAAGTCCACCACCGAACGGCCGAGGCAGAGGAACAACAAGGCTGTACTTCGCTTCACCAACTCCAAACTTTCTCCTCTCTCACACAACAAATTCAATCCAACTTATTTCCTCGACTTTTCCCAACTCGATCCTTTCTCTTCTGGTCAGACAGTCAGTCATCTACAGAGAACCTGGAGGATCAACTTATTCCTCCTCCTCCTCCCCCATCTCGAATACAACTGCTATACAATGAGCTACTCCTTTCCATCAACATATGGAAAAACTTTGATTTGCCAAAAGATATGGAACTTTTATATTTTGATATCCGAGAATTTTTTTTATGAAATTCATAGCGGTACCTACTAAATGCGTTGTATTTTTTATATAAATACTTGTATATTTTTATACGTAAACTTTCAATTTAAAAAGTATTGTTATTTTAGATATCCTGAAATATTTTTAAAAAGAATACAATAGTACAACAATAGAAAATGACAGAGTTAGCGTGTCAATTTTCTAAAGATTTTACTTTGAATAGGTGAATGCCTAAATATCAAAATAAAAAGTTTCACAGCATTCAAATGTATACATCTTTCCTCCATAAGTTTTTTAGAGAAACACAGGAGGCGCAGATTATGAGTCTTACAGTTCGGCTCTCAATGAGTCCTACGACCTTGAGACCGGAATGTGTAAAAATATTGACAAAAACTTTTCTCCTGATGAGAAATTGGATTTGAGTTATCAGTTGGAAATGCTTAGGTAGGATTCTCAAGGGGGAAAAAGACTGAAAAAGTTCAGTCTTAGAGGGGAGTAATTTGAGAAGTTACTGTCTACCAGGATCTTCTCAGAGCCATGAGTACAAGTTTGGGATTTTTGAGAGGGGATTGGCCAAAAAGTTTAGCTTAAGACATTTTCACTGTCAAAGTTTGCATCGGATTCAATTTGCATTCTGTCTTTGTGCTTTGCAAATTTTAAGGTATACTAATACATACTATTACTAAGAGTATACGAACAAATACCGTATGTAGTATGTATACAGGCTGAATTCTATCTATAGGCCAAAGTGATTAAATGGGGAAGAGTGTAAGACTAGATTTAATGAGCAAGTCTATATTGTACGATTTATCCGTACGATATAGGATTCGTAGAGTTGCTCAAACAAATCCGAACAGATGAAGAAAGAACCAGTCGCAAAACAATCACAAATTCAATTTAACCACTCGAAAAGTAGGAGATAATGCATTTATGGAACATTTGAATTCTTAAAGCTTAATTTTCGTCAAGCGCTTTAATTTATTTATAATTTCTCAAAACTATCTCGAAAATTTGTCTTTATATCTAGAGTTTACGACCCAATTAAAATCCTTATCTTATACTATTTCTTCAATCTTATTTAAGGTGGAGGAAGTGTCCCCGAGTGAAATCCCTGACTCACCTACCGAGGGAAGCTCGGCGGCTTTGGGCGGTCCATCCCAGAGGTCCAGCTGCTCCAGTCACTCGGATAAGGCCAATGACTCGTCCAGGTCCGAAAGTCCCGGCAACCGGTGAGTTTATATACCAGGTCACGTAGAATGCCCGACTGCACCTATAAACATATATACTTCCAAAAAATTATTGCTAATGCTTTAAAAAGATTCAGTAATTAATACAGATAATTTGAAATATAGGGTTTGACTTAAAATCCCAATGATGTATAATACAGATAGTACAATATCATACTACTACTACCAAGAAAGATCCTTTAACTAATCGAAAATCCATTTAAGATCTAAAGCGCCAACACTTCTTTTGGAAAGGCAATTAAACCGTTCTCTTCCCTAATCCTATTTCCAGATTGAGTTAAATTTTTAGTGTCTGGTGAAAGTGTAGAAAGGATATCTTGTGAAGATTAGGAAGGTCTAGGTATACGAAAAATGAAGAGGGAGGGAGAGTAAGTAGTTAAAAAGTTTTTCTTTGGGTAATTTTAGTCAAGTGATATTAGGTGAATTAAGTCCTGAGTGGGTCGGTTCACCACGCCAAAGCCCTCAGATCCCTTCCAATATGCAAGATGTCCTATTACTCACCTAACTACAAAGTACGAATTTATTGACGTAATACTGGTACTACCTAGCATTCGGCCTTTAAAAGAAAGAGAGAAAGAGAGTGGTATTTGTCTTTTCCTTTTTTTCACTTGACACTTGAATATTTGAACAAAAGTTCCGGATAATGAATTCCCAGAGTCAAAGAACGCCTGCCAATAAATCTTCAATCTTATTTAACAGTCAACCATTGTTTTGGTTGGCCCCTTTTGTTTTTCCTCAAGAAAAAGAAGCGTAGATGAAAGATAAAGTAATTCCGAATAATTTCCAGACAAGTCAGTCGTGTTTATCTCAATTGGCCAATTGGAGACGGCGGCGGTTTTGGTGGCTCGCGGTGGTAGTAAACTCTTTCATCTCGGATGCGAAATTTGTCTCTATAAGATGAAACAATTTGAAGCATTTTTTTTTCTTATTCTGCCCTACCCACACACACTTTTAAGGTGGAATTGAAATTTGAAACGTAGAGAGACGCAAAAAAATAAGATGAGCTTCCGACCTCCATCCGTCTGAATATAGATTATGAATATGAAAATTGGTTTTCGAAATTCCCAGAACCTTTAAGGAGAACAAAGTCAATACCCACACTCTTTCTTCCACTTTCACATCTCCCCTCAACACTACAAGTGCCCCCCTGAATAAGACAGACTTGATAAGACGATACTTATAAAATTGAATCTATTGTATTACTATGCATTTCCTTTCTAACATAATTTTAAAATTTACAATATACCTAGTACAATGCATAGTAGGTAGCTAATATTGTAGTATACCGATACGATACAAAATGCACGGACGAATTTACATATTTTGCAGGATACTTTGTATACACTCGTAGGTATTATTACATACTCCTAATCTATCGTATAATACTTCAGACACGTAACATATAAAATCACAATCTGTACCTGACATTTTTAATAAAATTAAAAATAGTTTAAGTATTGTATAAGTAATATTACAATAGTAAATACCCTGTCTACTACAGAAGTAGGGGAAAAAATTGGGAAAAAATATAATTTAGCCCTTTATAATTGACGCCCAAAATATTTCCCATCTTGAATAATCTTGAATGTTTCAGAGATTCGCTCAAAGAGTGTTTCAGAGCAACAGTGGACAAACCTGCGGGCTGTAATAGCTTGGTATTCTCGTCTGAGGAGGATCAAGAGGTCCGTATAAAAAAAAGTATTGGGTGTCTAGTGCTCTAATAAGAAGATGAAGTGACTTTCTTTTTAATCCGGCTCATCTTTACAATTAGATCTGCTCAAGATTTTTATTTCCAAGAATATCAGTATAGGGCTGTGCTGAAAAACTTTTAAAAGTTTTACAGTTCGCTTCGTATTATACGAGATAATGATTGAGCCTTTGAAAGAGAAATTTAAAATTTTTTAATATCTAGCTGAAAAGGGCAACCAGCTCAAATGGGCCCCGAAATTGTAAAAATAAGCTAGCAATATACAATATACAATATAATATACTACGTTACGTTTGTAGTACGAGTAGTATTATTTGCCTCGCTAACATTGGCAAATTCAAAAGAAAGTCTCTTTATCCAATATAAGAGTGTTTTGATTTTATATCTGTATTATAGACCATCAATGACTTATTTATTTAACATGTATAATCATTGTTAGTCTTTTTTCCTCCCTATTTTATGCATTTAAACCTTAAAACTTATTCGTAATATCGTATACCCTTTTGTCAATAAAAGAAGCTTACCCAAAGTTCCCTTTCTTTCGTCAGTTTACAAGATCTAAATGTTCTGTACCAAATTGTAATCCACTTTTCCTTTTTCTACTACAACTGCAATCAATGTCAAGTTTCGAAATTTGAGCCTACATGCGTTATGTTACAGACATGGACATAAGCTACAATATATTGTATGATTAAAGAATTTCCCAATATTATTTGACAGCCAAATTGATTACACTTTTCTTTTGTGGGCGATAAAAGGAGAACGAGATGAGAATTTTTAATTAGCATTCTCGGGGGGAATTTGGTCGCGTCATGTCAAAATTTATTTACCCTTTCCTTATACAAAAATGGTGAAACAATATGAAGAAGATTGATTTGGCCTCATTCCAAAAATGTACCCTTCGTTTCTCTTGGTACTACTATTTTAACTACGAGTGCGATACCTAGTATTTTTTCCTGGTCAAATTCTACTTTTTATTCCGAATCTTCTTCTTTTTCCCCCGAGATCCGTAGCAAAATTTGATTGCCAATCTCTTACAAAGTAATCAAAAAAAGTAATATTCGATTCCTCTGTCCGAATATGTAGTTGTATTTTTTTAGATGATACATAATTAATTAATCGTATTCGACTGCGGCAAAATAAGATTAGATAACATAACTGACACTTTGTACGATTGCTTTCCCTAACCTCAAGAGAGCCATACATACCAAGCCTATTTCATATTTTATTGTATATTTATATGAATTTCCTACTCATTTTCGGACCAGACATTTACATCAAACTACACTCATTTACTTTAATCGTGTATCCTAAATCCTAATTGTAATCACTAATCATCGACAGTAGTATATGTAGTACTAGCTACTATTTACTATTTACTATAGTATACAGTATAGTAAATAGTAAATAGCAATATTAAAATCCATTCTCCATTATAAGCATATACATGTATTCCTTTAGTTTAGCAAATATTGTATAAACTTGATCCACATATTTTAATTTCTTATTTGCAATTTAAATACATTTGACTAATCTATCTACAAGTCACAATACAGCATGACTACCTACTACTATGTACACTTCTGGTCCCCTCGTCACTCTAAATATCTACTTTACTTGATCCTACAGATATTCTATTAGGATTTGGCATTTCCCCTCCTTCCTACCATTTCTTGTACTGCTTAAAAAATTGTTCAAACTTTTTGGATGTCACCTCAGTACATGAGTATAGTGAAAAGTTGTATTAATGTAGTACATAGTATCTAATAGGTAGGATTTCTATTATATATATATAGCTATATTTGTACAATTAGTAATTACCCTTTAGTTTCTTGAGAAAAAACTGTTGAGTGGCAGTCTGGTAGAACAGCCTCGTTGGTCATAATTATACTACATACTGTATATGTTCCCTTGTGGAATTCTGTCCCCTTTTTTTACCAAACTTTGGCATTTCACTATACCATAAGTGCACATTGCATGTAATACGGGGAGAGTAAAGACAAGAGGTTTTATTACGAGATCGTGACCTAAATTGTTCCAAACTCTCTCCACTTGAATAGCCAATAGGTTTATTAATGAGTGAAGTTATTTTTTCTCTAGGACAAAGAGCAACCAGCGATGGATGAAATTGAGGACCACAGTTCAGGTAATATTCCCTTTTAGTAATTTGACCAATTGACTCCTGTTTCTAATGACCCATATTATAAATGTGCAGCTTTCGGGGGCCATATCAAACACAATTAAGGAGAAACCAAAGCTCAAACGGGAAGACTCCTTCCTCAAGAGGTTCTCAACCCGACAGCAGCAAGAGGTTTGTCGTCCTTGAATTTTTTCCCTAAAAGTAAATTTTATTAGAATTTTGTGATTTACAAATATGTTACAAAGAGGCACTCAAATAATAGCATATTGAAAGTAGAACAAATTAATTAGTCTAAATCACACAAGTTGGTTCAAATTAGCAATTACAGTGCAGTGCAATTTAATAATTTAGATCTCGCCCTTTCAATGGACCGCATACCGCTTCATCGAGTTTTCATTCTTGCATATGCCTTTGTTGGAAAAAGTACCTGTGCAGTGTGCACTTATACATATATCCTTGCTAGAAGCTTGTACTATGTATACTCTCACAAGCAGAGCCCTGAGATAATTGACTTTGGAATTCTCCTCTGAGCTCTTGAGGAGGAGGAGGAGAAAGAAGAATGGGATTGAGGCCTATTGTGAAACCTTTATTTAATCTTTCATTGATTCTTTAAGGCTTTTTAGGAGACGAATTTTAATTGAAAGCCATCCTGACATAGTCTAGCTCTTACGTCTATTTCAGACTTTGAAAGAGATTTGCTACATTGAATTGAATGCAGATATCAAGTGTGTACTACTACGAGCTGATCCCAATTATTTACAAAAGGGTTTCCATTTCATTGTTTTTGC
>JAAZTK010002783.1:0-10520 GCA_036507255.1 Megalothorax incertus | reverse complement strand
TTTTTCCCAAAATGAAAGGCCCATGCCATTTAATTCTAACCTTCCTAATATCCGTATCATCCTCTTTTTGGATCTGAGGAGACTTCTCTCATGAAATGAAACCACCGCAAAACCTCTTCTCTCATTTTATACTGATATTGTATATGTAATTCTTTTTTTTTGCATGTCAAAAAGTGTGGTGACTTCAGTCTCGGTGATTCACGGTGGTGAGAATGACGTGACAACTCAACCCTCCAATTCTATAGATGAGGACTCTACGGGGTTACAGTCCAAGGTGGGGACAATTTTGTCAACTTTTTTTTACCTGAAGATATAACATTTTTCCTTAAAGGTTTTGGCTACTCTCAAGTCCATTGTGGAGGAGGAAAAGATTAAACACAAGCAGAATATGAATAACATGATGATGAAAATTAAAGAGGCATCCAAAAGACCTCTAGCCACATCAAATCCGGTTCAATCCGCGGATGAATCTCCTCCCGTCATTCGGGACAACGGGAATGGAAATCCGGATGACCCGAATAAACTTTTTGATGATGATGAGGCTGATGAGGACTTTATTGTAGTCACTCTTATACCTGCAGGTCCATCTGCACCTTCCTCCTCCGCCTCCACCCCCTCTACCCCTTCAAATAGACCATCCTCCTCGAATGCCCCGAGTACCACTCAACTTCCAAAGCTCTCTGTAAGTGTTGGATCTATGAAAGACATGAAAAATGAGAATGATACCGCAACTAGTGCTGAGGTGAAAGCAATACATAACCTATTTATTATTAATTTCTTTATGATTCCCTTCTCTGTCCTAGTTTTCTTGGGGCATTCTGATATATATTCTATAACTGGGCTCGGGTTCCCCTCTGATTTTTCTACAGGTCAATGAAGCAATACATAAAATTTCGGGTGCACTGCTCCAACAGCCTGGAAAAATTGCACTTTCCTTCAACAATCGAGAATATTGTTAATAATGTACTGACTTCCATCAATGAGAATCGGAATGCCACAGCGAGTGCAACTCAGACCACACCTACAATGACAACACCGACAACTCGGCGACCATCTTCATCTCGGACTCCTCCATCCTCAATGCGCCCCACAATGCGACCCAAGCCTGTCCAACCAACTACAATTCAAAGCGATATGATTACAAATCGGGCTTCGAGTACAGTCTCCGAAATGTTTACACATTCCCCTGAAATTGCATCATTAGGGCATAGTAATAAAAAGAAGCCTGGAATGGGGATTGGACCTGGATCAATTCAAATGGATGATAATGTCACAGCTGAGGAGGATACCCGTGAGGAGGATGAGTTTACAACTTTGAAACCTTTCAGGCGACCCTCTCGACCTCGGCCCAAGCCTACAAAGATCCCTCTCCTTTATGCAGGGATGCAGAACAAGCGAAATAACATTACAACAAGTAGTTCTAGACCTGGGGACTTTTATGATGATGAAATCTTTGGATATGATCCATATCAAACCTTTTTACACGGGGTATATGTCCCGATTGTGGAGAATCCAGAGAATCAAGAGGATCCCAATATGGGAACTAAACGTAAGTGTATATTTTGAAAAAAAAATCCCATAAAAAATTACTTTATCCATTAAATAGTCGCTGCAAATGGACTCTCAACTACCTGCAAACCCGCTGATCCGCTCCCAAATAACAATCTGAACCAAAATATGAACAAACCAGTTCAGCAAACACTTCCTCCGCATCTTCAGGCAAACCGAATTAGTGTTAAAACTTCGCAATCTCAACAAGCCCCAGGAAAACTCGTTCCAAATCTTCCAGATTACCTCCATCGACCTCGCCCTTCACATATCCAGTATCAGCACAATACAGCAGACTCTGTTGACCCTGAAACGGGTCTCCTCACGCAAAGACCCTTTCCCAAAGAATCGGAGAAATATGGTCAAAATATTGATGACTTTTTGAGCCCGGATAAATTCCAAGCAATTCCTCGGCCTGTTGTACCCAAGCCACTTGTAAAGAATTTTACCACAGTTCATCATGAAGCTGTCCACGGGGGTGGACACCATGGAGGACATGGTCATGGAGGTCATCATGGGGAACATCATCCCCATGCTCACGGAGACGAACATGGCCACGGGCATCATCATCATCTCTTTGGAGGAGATCCATCAGAGAAGAGACCTACCTTTGACCCTGCTCCACCCGGAAATCCAGGTCTTGAAGCTACTGTGACGGAAGTTGACCCAGAAATGAAGGCATTTGTAGACATAAACAACCGCCTAGCACTTCGCCTGTTCAGCTCCGTTACAAATCCTGTATCTCACTCTGCTTCCTCTTACAATAATATGGTCATCTCCCCATTCACAATCGTCTCCAGTCTGGCTATGATGTTTCTCGGTGCTAGGGGTCAAACTGCAGGTCAAATTGACTCCCTCCTTCAACTTGATGATATGATTTCATTTAATCCACATCTCCTCCATCATAATATCACACAGTCCTTCCTTACACAGCCTAATACAGCAGCAGCTCTTATCCGACTCTTGATTGCCGATAAGGTATATACGAATTGTAATCCCAAAATGATTTATCTTCAATTTCTTGAAATCATTCACAGAAAAAGGGAGATGTTCTCGACTTTTTCAAGACGAGGGTGCAACATTTTTACGAGTAATTTACCAAAATTAAATTCTCGGACAATTTAACATGATTAATCTCTCTCCACTTTAATAGTGCTCGAGTTGAAGAAGCAGATTACAAATTTGCGGGTCATTTAGCACAGAGTATAATTAATCAAATGATTCGAGCTCAGATTCAAAGACATTCTTATGAAATGCTAAACGCATCTCTCCCGCTAACGGGCCCCATGTCACTACTGACGGCTGCATTCTTTGATGTAAGTTCCCTTAATTCCTTTAACCGTTTGCATTTATTTCTACGAGTATATTTCAGGGCCAATTCTCTGGGGTGAGGGATAAATCCGTGGGAGATATGCATTTTATTCATTTGGCAGCCCTTGGAAGAAGGTTGATTCAAGTCCCTGCAGTAGCTTTCAAAGGGTAATGCAATTTAAAATATTACATGAATTTTATTTTAATAACTCTTGATTTCTAGGCCCATGAGAGCAGCATATGATCCAGATCTTGATGCTACCGCTATTGAAATCCCATATTCTACACGTGAACTCAGCCTAATTCTTATGATGCCTGGAAAACCTGGACAGTTTGCTACTGGTGGTGTCACCTCTCTCAAATCTAGATTGACCTTAGAATCTTGGACGGGTTTAATGAGAGGATTTTATGCGAGAACACCATTTAAAGTGGTATTCCCGAGATTTAGGCATCAAACTCAATGCAACATGTCTTATACAATGCAAAGATTTGGGTTGACAGACATGTTCTCATCTCATTTGGCCAAATTTAAGGGGATTAACGGACTCACTGATCTCTATTTGGATCAAAGCATGATGCATCTAGCGGGTAAATTAGATTTTGATTAATTTGATTATTGAAATTAATCTTTTTTGGCAGAATTTGGTACTTGGGAGAAGCTTTCGGATGATTCTCCAGCCACTGCTCAAGATAATTCACCTCAGCATATCAATTACAAAAATCTTGACCTGATCCGAATCTTGAGACCACATGTTCGAGATCATTATGGACATTTCGGGGAACCCCCAATGTCAGTGAACGATTGGATTTTTATGAGCAGAAATCCGACGCAAACTGTGACCTCTTCAAATGCGAATAACAATCCATTCCTCAGCGATTACTATCCAAATAGGAATCATCAACCAATGTCATACTCAAGGGTCAGGTCAAGTAAAACTGACATTCCTCCTCCATATAGGCCAACTGAAGTTATGTCAGCGAGGAGTCTCCTCTCCAAGAAATATCTAAGACTTCCGGATTCTATTCCAAATGCCAATACCGGGAGACAAGCTCCACCTAATCCACCTCCTCCTGCTGATGAGGACACTGTTCTGAAATTTGAGCGACCATTTATCTATATGCTTAGACATAATCCAACTGGAATGATTCTAATGACAGGTAATTCTAATATTAATATTAATGCTCCTAATATATCGCACAAAGATTAACTAAATTGACAAATTGAATTACAGGGCAATACGTTGAACCAGTGACTGAAGGATTGTAAACTCGTTAATAAAATATTTAATTTATTAATCCTAATTTTAACGCAGTAAATCTGTACATACACAAATACAAACTAGATCTCTATAAGGAGGGGTATTTTGATTAAGGAATCAAAATGGGGTATACTTTAATATACTTTTTTAATTTATTATATCTGTAATTATTTGTTAATTAATGATATGGGAGACATGTATAAATTATTATTATGGGAAGATAGATTAGAATTATCAAGTTATCACCAATTGTGATGCTACCTTTATGTAAATAATACAATAAATAGTAAAATTCTCATATTTGTAATTTGAAAATAAAAAAAGATTCGGTAATACTTCAAGATACATTTTGGTATATAATATTGTACAAAAGAAATTTACAGCCATAGGTAAATTCGCTTTAATAGGCTGATAGCCGTCGAGAGACGGACACTTTTTCTATCTAATCCTAAGTATCTACTATAATGATTCATAATCTCTCTGTCTGAATTGCATTATGACGAGGATATAGGTCGTCATTAGGGTCACCATCTGGGTCAAAGATAATTTATAATTTATAATATATGTCGTAAATTCAAATTAAGGCTTTTAAAATAAAATATTGCGAAAACTCACCGAAATTATTGTATTTCGATTGACAGTCAAAAATCCTCCTGGGTAAATTCTAGGTGGGTCACTTGATAGCTTTTCGACAACCATTGCCACCTGCAGGGAATTCCCATTAATTTTATATATTTGATTCCTTTAAGCTAATTACTAATTAGTAGTAGTATTACCTTTCTCTGAATGTCAGGGTCTACCAGATCTAGAGGAAAATCCAATAAGGCTCTCTGTACACCCTTGATACTCCTCTCCAATTTCCAGGCATCGTTTGACATCATTATTATTGGGAATGTTCCAAAGACGGCTGCCAAAAGACATGACACTACCTGCTCTGGGATACCTTTTCTAAACCTTATAAGGGTAAAGATAACTTGGGAAATTACAGCGATGGCAGGAAATGTTAATCCAAGAAGGATGACGAGAGCAAATTGACTGTTGAATGCCTCCACCTGATTCTCAAGGGGCCTAAGGAGCCGTAAAAGTTCACCTAATATTTTTCCAACCTCCTTTTTGGTGTCAAGCTTCAATATTTCTGAGGAAATAACCTGAGCAAGAAGAGCATAGGTTTGGATAAAAAATGATATCCAAATAATAGTTAAGAGGGGCATCATTGTCGAATAAGGATAATTGGACAATGTAAGGGTCATACAGTAAGGGTCAATATTTTTAATAAGTTCTTTCCTGGCTGGATTAGAGATGCCGTACACGACGGCCATTATAATTGAAAATGCGGCGTAAATAGCAATTAGGAGAAAAGTTTTTTTGCTGAAATTCCGGATTTTTAAAAACTTTTGTTTGAATTTTTCGATTGCTCCCAATTTGGAATCAAAGTCCAAGAGTAGGTCGAGATGCCTGGCCCAGAATCGGGAGAACCCTACATTAGATAAAACACCAATTATTCTTTGAAGGAGTCCCCCAATCTCTTGATTGATCCCAAAGATGGTAGTTACAACGAGCTCTGTTGGGGTGTTGACGCCAGAAAGTTCCCCCATAATTTCTCGGAGAGAGAAAAAGCAGAAGAGGCGGGGGGCGGCTGTGATGATCATAAAAAATGACCAAATCCAAAGAAATATACCTTTGACACGGGACTCGTGACCAAACCGATGGGGGAGATAGCCAAGAGTTCTTACAGAAATGATGGCCCAACGGCCAAGGTGCACTGCTTTCCTCTCAATCGTGGCACGATCCATTTTATGAAATTTTTTTAAAATTTTTAACATGTAACGTTAAAATTTAGTCAATATCAGTATTTCTCAATATTGAATTTGATACTACTTTATCCAAAGTTAATTTATTTTACATACATATTTACATTTCTAATTAATTAAATAATTAAGAGCTCGAGAGCTTAAGTTAAACATATGTATGAAATATAATAGATCCTGGAGGTTGGTACAGTATATTTAGGTACTCAATGTTCTTACATATGCATAGGTAGATATATTTAAATATCCCCTTGTCTGAATTGCATAATGACGAGGATGTAGGTCGTCAGCAGAGTCGCCACCTGAGGTCAAAGGCCATTGTATTAAATTAAATCAAAATCTGAATCTTACTGAGATGATTGTATTTCGATTGACGGTCAAAAAACCCCCTGGGCAAATTCTTGGTGGGTCACTAGATAACTTTCCGACCAACATTCCCACCTGGAAGAATTTTAATTGAATATGAATTCATTTAATTACATATTTAATTATCTAGAACCCTTCTCTGGACGTCAGGGTCGATCAACTCCAGTGGAAAATCCAAAAGAGACTTCTGAATGCCTTTGATATTTCGGTCCAGTTTTGCTGCGTCGTTTGACACCACGAGAATTGGGAACATTCCAAGTCCACCTGCCATCAAACAAGTCCCAACCTGACCTAGAGACCCTTTTGAGGCTCCGACAATGACAAAGATAGCTTGTGTAATAACGACGATGGCAGAGAATGTCAATTCCACTGGAATTACGAAAGCAAATTGGCTGTTAAAGGTTTCAATTTGATTCTCAAGGGTTCTAAGAAGTCCAAAGATGTCACCAAGCCTTATCCCCGCCATCTTAGATGCCTTGTCATTAATGGCAAGCTCAGAAATCTCTGAGGAAATCGAGCGAGCGAGGATGGCGTAAATCCGAATGAAAAATACAATCCAAACGGTGTTTAGAAAAATCATTAGTGTTGAAATGGAATAACTTGAGACGTTTATTGCGATGCATGTAGCATCTTCATCGTGGCTGGTTGGTGAAAATATGGCGGTGATCAGGAATGAAAAGGTGGCATAACTTGCGCTGATGAGGAAAATGATCTTTCCGAAATTTCGTACATTTGAGAATTCTCGAGCGAATTTCCCAAGCGTCCCTAATTTGACATCAAATTCTCTGAGTAGGTCTAGATGCTTGGCCCAGAATCGGGCTAATCCTCGAACTGACATGACCCCAATGACCCTTTGGAATAGACCCCAGTGTTCTAAAGCTACCCCATATATGGCGAAAACGATGAGTTCCGTTGGGGTGCTAACGCCAGAAAGAGATCTTAGAAATCCCCAGAGAGAATAGTAGCAGAAAAGACGAGGGAGAAATGACAAAAGTGCTACAATTGTCCAGGTCCAAAGAAATAAACCCTTGACACGCGACTCGTGATCAAACCGATGAGGAACATAGCCAAGGGTTCTTACAGAAATGATGGCCCAACGAGCAAGGTGTATGGCTTTCCTTTCAATCGCGGCACGATCCATTTTTTGGAGCATTTTGTTTGATTAAATTTAAAAGAATAATATAAAATTTCACATCTGTTATACTAATAGTCGTATAATAATTTATAAAATAAAAGATCGATTGGACTTGATCGTATATTGTACTTTACTACCGGTAATAGCTATAAAAATAATTAAATTAAATTTATATAATGATTTCAGTGATAATTATAAATAAACATGATAAATTATTTTTCCCCAAACATTTCGCAATATCTTTTAAAAGGCCTTTCCTAAATTAATTAAATGGATTAGTGTTACGTACTCAATTATCCAAATTATTATTCAAAAATATTAATATGTACACAATTAGCTAATTATAAAATAAACTTGATCTTTTTGCCTGGCCCTGATTACCTATATTGGCAGATCTATGCAAAAGTAAATCTGGAAGCATTATTAATAATTGAGCGTATTATACCCTACTAATTGACAGCAAAATTAAATTAAAAATTACGGTTCTTTTATACTTTTGTATTTTTTAATTAGTGTCTAATTGGTAGATATTAATTAATTCTACAACTTAAAAAATTAAGAATGCAATGTACATATGAATTACACTCGTAATTATATAGCTCAACAATGCATATGGATATACGGAGGCTCCAACATGTCTGGGAATTCCAGACATGTCGGCTCCGTTTATTTTTCGGGGCCATGTGAGATGCGGGGTTTCCATTTGAAAACGGGGTGAATAACCGATTTTTTACCTATATTTCTAATTTTTCGACCTTTTAAATATTGCTCTTGACTCGAGCTCGTCATTCAGAGGCGACGAGCCACCTTAGACACACGACATTTTTTCTCTCTCCACCGGCTTTTTTTATTTTATTTTTTCATCACTTTTTTCCAGAAGGGTCCTCTCGTCATTTTGTTCTTCCTGTGTAGTCACCGGTCAACTTCTTGTCATTTTCGTGTCACGTGTGTCCAAGGTGGAATCTTGTCATTCAGAGTCTACAGTCTTCTAGTCAACCCCGTGTCATCCTGGTCAAAAGGAGCCCTCAGGAGGAACCCTTGAACACATTTAAAAAACCGGTAAGATTTCGGCCATTTTACCCAAATTTTACCAATTTTCAAATGGAAAATCGTTTTCTTTTCACATAATTTTCAGTTTTCTAATTGAAAGGACTTGTCTTTTTTTCCTCCCGCAGACTGTGATTTCCGGTGTCAACAATGGACTTTTCAAGCCAATTCATCATTTGTGAGGCGGATCTGGGCAAGTGTTCACCTCAGCTCTTTCAAACACCCTCGCCAATTCGAGGAGGAGGGTCTCAGGGTCTGGAGAATGTGACTGGTGGGATCCCAGGTGGAATCCCCCCTGGAGGAATGATTTTCTATCTGGTGGAGAGCCCCAGCCCCCAAACTCAGCCTACTCAACGACAACAGCTCATTTGCTCGCCTAGTTTTGAATCAATTGCTCCTGTTCAAGTCCCTGTGAACAACTGCTTTGAATTTAATTCGGGTCTTGCTGGATTCAACCAGGTTATTCAAGTTAATAACTATCCTGGAGGGCTTGTCAATGAGGATGTCAAAGTCATGGGAGAAGGTACAGTCATTTTAGCCGATTTTTTAAATGCACTAATTAATTTCTAAAAAATGCTGTGTTTTTTGGTCAAATTAGAATTTACTCCAGACACTTTTGTATCATCTTCACCAGAGGATAACAATGTCAATCTCAAGGATCTCAAGTATAACACGTGCAATTACGAGTACTATGTCCCGCCAATGGTTGAGGATGGTGATTATTTTGGGTAAAATTCAATAAAAAACTCTATTTTTAACTTTTGGTGCTTAATTAACTAACTTGGTTCAATTAGGGGACAACGACCGATTTGGCAGCTGAATATGGTCAATTATTTTAGCAAGTATTCTCCCCACGTTTGGGTCATGAAGGGGGTTGAGGAAATTAAGAATCTCTACAGAACTTATTGGCATCTTTTTACAATTACAGCAAAGGTATTGTTTTTTATTTTTCCCAATAAAAATATAAAATGCATCAAAGTCTTTTCTAATGCAATGTACCTACTTTTTTCAGCTTCGCTTTTGCTGCCGCTTGTGCAAACGCCCATGGACAAGCATGAGAGGACGAATGGTGTTTTGCTTCAACCTGGACAAGCTCAACAATCGAGGGTACATTTTCGTCAAGATTTTTGGACAGAAATGTGTTCAGGAAGCCTGTCCAGATGAGTCATTCCAAGTACCTGCATGTTATCAGGAGGAGATTCAGCGAGTAAGTCCCTACATTCCTTAATTAAAAGATTATTGAATTTTGAAATGCTTTAATAAATCTGTCTTTTTATTCAATGCAGGTTATGCTCAAAGTTTCAGAGTATATTGGATATCTCTTCTATTCCATTCCGCTTAGCTTAGAATTTTTTACCGAGCCTGACAAGGCGTACAGGTACGTAACTTTGTACCAATTTTAATTAATCAATTGACAATTCCCAATTACACTATATTAATCATTCACTTTTTCTAAAAATATTGCAGATGCGGAAATCCTGCAACTCCTCATCGCAAGGAGTTCTGTCAAGGTAGGTTAATTAGAAGTCATCCTTAATTAGAATTCAGGATCCAGATTTCAGAAAATACAGAGCTTTTTTTCTTTATTTTATTCCTAGCTTGCGTCTCTGGGTTTTGCTCAATCAAAAAATAAACTCTTGCATGTTCTTCTTTTTTAACCTTCATCTTTACATTTAAATTAAACCGAATCCTAAGCTAAGCTTTTGAGTATTTTACTGTATTTATCGTATGTATTGTAATTAACGAGTCTTTGAACAAGGTAATCTGTCTATTCATTAGAATTTAAGCTTTCCATTTAAAAGCATTCTTTTCAAACGCGTAGAAAAAATAGCTTTATTTTTCTTTAGGATTTAAAAATACTTTTTTTGCGCACCATAAAACTTGTGTAAAACAATTTGTAATTTTGTATTCAATTGTAAAGGGCGAATCGCATTTGTTAAAACTAATTAATAAAAATGTATATTTTTGGATCTTTGGAAGAGCTTTGGGAAAGTATTATCGATTTCTTCTTCTTTCTAATTTCAAGTTAAAATCTAATTATAATCC
>JAAZTK010002782.1:0-10521 GCA_036507255.1 Megalothorax incertus | reverse complement strand
TGGCCGCATTAAAGGTGAATCTGACTTTTGCTTGTCCCTCTGTGGGGACCCTCGGGGTTGCCCTTTCGGTAGCTTCATAGCTTGGAATTATCTGGAATTATTTCATTGTAAATAATATGGTTATTATTGTACATGTATTGCAAAATAACATGAAATTAATACATGAGCCCAAGAACTGTGCTTTAAATACTCTCAGGGAATCGGAATTCTCATGTTTCAAAGGCTCTATTTACCTTATTTCTAACGTAAAGATACATGTAAGCTACCTAATTAGGTTTACAAAGCTTATTTCATTGAGGCTAAGGGAAGAGGAAGCTCACTAATTGGGGTATATGGGGTATGGGATGCAAAAAAGTGATGTAAAAACTGGAATTTGCCTATTTTTTATTCAATTACAATCTAAACCTCGTCCAAGCTATTTCCTATTAGCCTTAAAAAATTTTATAAGTGCTCAAATCAATTTAGATTTACTTTTTTTATATTATTAATTATAATTTATAATAATATAATTATTTTAGTGCCCTGATGAAATGTCAAAAGTGAATTTTAAATGAGGAGAATTGTGTGTATATCGACTCTGGTTTTTCTAATAATCTCTTCGCCCCAATTTGGTAAGAATTCCTAATTATATCTATCTAATATGTCTAATTAATCCATTTTAACCCGTTTAAACTTTAAAAGCAAGGGGAGATCGAGATGAGCTAAGTCTAAAGGTTGTTAATGACCCTGCTCAAGTCAAAAGGAATACATCCAATTTTTTCGATACTAAAGGCGTCTTCCAAATTGAAAATGCTATTCGCTTCCGGTTATGGACGAGGTCAAACCCTGTACTCGCTCAAGAAATTGAAGTTCACAATGGGGAATCTCTCAATTCATCCAATTTTAATCCAATGAGGCTCACAAAACTGTTTATTGAGGGACTTAACCATCGGGCAGATGAAGAGAAGTTGGATTTCAATTCAGCTCGACTCCGTGATACTTTCTTACAGTTTGCGGATGTCAATTTTATGTATTTTTAATTCTTCTTTTTAGAAAATCTTGTATTTACTTTAAATTAATTAATGTTTTTTCAAAGCATTTGCGATTGGGGGCTTCTAGCATCTGACTTTTGGTACTTTACAACGTCTGGTGACCTCGTGTCAAAAAAAATTGCAGAATTCATCAGGTTCCTCATGAATTACTCTGAAGTCAAGCTGGATTCTGTTCATTTGATTGGATTCTCTTGGGGAGGTTTGCTTTAAAACTATTTTTTAGATAAAAAAACTGACTTTTCCTCGAAAAAAAGCACATGTAGCTGGAAATGCTGGAAGAATCCTAAAGGGGAGGGTAGGCCGAATCACAGGGCTTGACCCAGCCGGTCCAATGTACCGATTTCTTGGTACTGGATTCCGCCTGGATCGTTCTGATGCTAAATTTGTGGATATTATTCATTGTAAGTTGATCCTTTCCGAAATTCCGAGTAGATAACCCTTGAAATGGCTGTAATAGCTTCCTCAGGAGAGACGACTACGGTGGCCAATGGACAAGAGGAGGCTCTAGGAACGATGGATCCACTTGGACATGTGGACTTTTATGTAAATGGTGGTTCACAACAGCCTGGCTGTTCTCCCAAATCCCTATTTGAACGCCCAAGTAAGTTTTCCATCCTCTAATGTGTCAATCTATCTAATTTTCCTCCATATCAAGGCCTGACATGCCATCATTACCGTGCTTTAAGTTATTTTATCGAATCTATATTGTCACCCCTATCATTTCCAACTTGTGACACCCCTCCAAAACCAAAAAAGTCGGGAATTTGCTATGAAAATCCTTGGGAAGCGGCTGCTGCTCCTCCTACGCGAAGGTCAAAAGTGGAATGTGAGCCTTGTGACTCTATGCTATTTATGGGAGAGCATCTTCAATTCTAGTAAGGCTCAAAATTGAAAGTTGGGGATATATGCTAATCTCTTTTAATTGAATTTTCAAAGTGCGAGAGGTCCAAAATACCTGAAAACTAAAGGTATTTCCCCTTATGGATTCGGCCCAAGAGTTAAAGTTGTACTTTCCTCAGTGGTATGTGCTTTACAATAATATATGATATTATCTTAAATGCTCAAGCCTAAATAATTGGAATGATGCTTCTTAGACAAATTCACCAGATTATATTGGAACAGAAACAGATCCGAAAAAAAGAGATCTATTTGGGGGTGGAGAGATCAGAGAAGAATCTTCCCGAGGGAAGAGAGGCTCTAAAACACCCGGGAGCTTCCGGAGGAAGCCTGTCATGCTCTACGGCACATCAGTAAAATGACTTTAATGCAAAGATCGCACTCATAATGACCCCTACATTCTTTTTTACACACAGTATTCTGCAATCCAAGGTTCAAACTACCCGAATAATGTCATTTTGATATCTGCTCTGAAAGCAGCTCAGAAACTTACTACTACTTCCTCGTAAAAACCTCTCACCATCAGCCTCTATTGCAAATCCCCCCCCCCCTAACTTATTAAACTTATTTATATCTGGAATTGTCATTAGGATGATTAATGAACCGTTGTTCAAAATGGTACCGGTTAATTAAACTCGGGAGAAATAAATTCTTAAATAAAATATAAGAGTCATAATGACAACTTAACCTCTAGCATATGTATCTAGACCGTGAATTACGAGCTTTAAAATCCACATAAACCTGCATTTTAGAGCCAATAAAATAATATATAAACTTACTTGGACGTATGATGTCGGAAATATGCCGATAGCGGCATTGTGCTCACCCTCAAACCAGTTGGGGTCAAGCTGCCTTCGGATATAGAGAATGTCGCCCTTTAAAAAGCTCAGCTCTCTAAGAATTAAAATTACAATTATTGCCATTCCTTTTGAAAAAATGCTAAATATTTAATTAACCTCGAATTTTGAGCGCTGAAAGAGTATAGAGCTTTAGCCACCATCTTCCTCTCAGGTGTCTTGTCGCGAATCCATCCAGGTTTATCATCTATAAAATTCTCGTACCGATTTAAAGGGATTGGAGACTTTTGTGAGGGCCTGTAATTTTTAAAAATTATCAATTTCAATCTATTAATAGGAAATTAAAGCATACGTAAAATTATCAGTGTGCCGACGGTTTTCGAGGTCTTGGATTTCCTGGAGGTACTTGCGATGTCTTTGCTCTTGATAAAACCGTCGCATGGCCGCCTCTTGTTCCCGCCGAAGTACATCTGGCGGGATGTATCGCTTTTCCTCGAGCCTCACGGGGGCTTTGTAATGGATATTAACATCGGATTCCGCATAACGAACCGAAGGGGAGGCTGTCAGATCGGTTTAAAATCATTAGATTTAAATGGTTTTTAATTTCAGCTGAGCCAGCACCGATTTTAAGTAATATTTACAAAGCCCCGCAAAATGATACAAAGCTCAAAGTTTTTAACTAAAAAAAAGCTCAAGGGCCAGGTCTTACATGAGTGGGGTACTCTACCAGGTTTGTATGTACAATAATGGTGTTGGACATTGGTGTTGGTCAGCTGGAGCGGTCGTTGAGGATTTAGCGAGTGAGAACGGACAACGCTTGGTATAACTCGGACCAGGACGAACTAATTGCACTACGAAAAACCATTTAACCAACGGCCCCATTAATTTTACATTAAATTCCTATCCTTATCAAATTTGAAATGAATTATGAAAAGTAGGTCACTAATATTAGACGCATCATTACACTGTACAAATAAAGATTCGCCGTCAATTCAGGAAAAAATGAAAATCTAAATTCAAAGCTGAATTTAATAGTACATGCAGAAATAAAAGACAGAATCATTCAAGTTTATTGTACGCTTAAATTAAAATAAATTTAAATTACGTTAATTAGTATTGTAAAATAACATTAAATTGTTAGATAAGAACACAAGAGGAAAGTGACAAAAAGGGATATATATATACAGATAATTCTAAAGACTATAATTAATTAAAGCAAATTCTATCAGAGTATCCTAAGATCGCATTACTAGTTTTTGGCTAACTTACAATACCTACTAGCTTATATTATATTATAGTCTATTATATCTATTGTTCAAATAAATCTATTTTTAAGGCAATATTTCTACAAAGAAATTTCAGAACGGAAAGAAAGCTATTAAGGTATTATTAAAGTATTTACAAATTAATAATAAAAGAGTATTACTGTACTTCATTTTTGAGTATTTTAGGTAAAGAACAAAAGATAAGTACCGACCTAATATCCAAAAGTATGATACTAGAGATGCTTCTTGTACGGATAATATCAGTTGTAATATACTTACTATAATAGGAGTAATATCAAGATATCTATCGTAGCACTTTGTTTTGTACATGTCTAATTGTCTATACATACTACCTACAAATTTAATCGAACCAACTAATTTAAAACTATAAAATTGTTGGAAAGGAAAAAACCATATACCAAAAGACAAATTATTGGACAATATTACAGATATTGTACCGATAGTACCTATTGTACTAGTAGGAGTACCCTACTATATTATATATCGCAAAATCACTACTAATAATTGTAAGTAGAGGTCGGAAACAGGTAACCTGATCAGGTACTCAAGTATCCTAGAACAACTCATTTGAATACCTGATCAGGTACTTGTCATTTTCCCCCCGGTTTTTACTACTAATTAACGGTTTTTTGCAAATGTTTTTCACAATTGCTGGTATTTACCACTAATTACCACTCCTTTGTTTGTGTTTTTATTTAATATTTACTAAAATGACACGGTTTTAAATACTGATATGTCGTGCCAGTACCTGATCAGGTATCCAAATGAGTTGTTCTAGGATACTTGAGTACCTGATCAGGTTACCTGTTTCCGACCTCTAATTGTAAGTTCTACAATTTTTAATGAACGAAATATTTCACTAATTAGCTATAGCTTTCATGCATTCATTCGGATGCTCTAAAAAGTTGATCATGCAAAAGACACACTTGCGGAGGAAGCGGAGATAGATCAAACAGGCGTCTGTAGTCGGGGCTGATGCGCTAAAAATTTATGTACAATTTACAAATCCTTTTCCACCTAAAAAATCCCCCAAATCCTAATATATATATCTAAATTCTTTATATTTTAAATTTTATACAAGTCCTAACTACCCCTGACCTCCCACTAAACCATCCCATAATAATAATAGTATTGTTTAGAGAGGGGTTCACCTCTTCCGCTGGCTCCTCCTCCGCGAGCTCCAACACTTCTCATTGAATTTGACCTTAAGCTGTTGAGATTTGGCCCACCATAATATTGGAGAGTACGCCTGAAAGATTGGGCGGGGTGGAATCGGCGGTATATTCTCCCTTTGAGGTGGAAGTGGTGGTACATATCTGAACTGAGGACGATGTAGGCTCGGATCATAATTCCTCAGAGTCCTCACAGGTCTTCCACAAGGGAAATGAGAGAACGGATAAGGAGGAGATGGTGAAGGGACGGAAGTCATTGACATTGAAAGGGAAGGGGATCCACCATAAAGTCCTCCAGTGTAATCAGAAGAATTATACAGTGAATCCGCAGTCAGATCTTGGAGTGAACTCTTCCCACCTGGACTCTCGAGGTAACAATGTGCAGTGAGAGTAGGTGGACACACATTGGGAGTTGAACTTGGTGCATATATGGGCTTTCGACAACGAGAATGAAAGAGTAGCTCTGGAGAGGATGTCCTCAGAGGTCCTTGGGAGCCCTTGAAAGAGCGATTGAAGATCGGTGAGGATTCTCGCCCTTCTAGCTCTGGACGCGTTAATTTCCAGCGCGTATTATCTTTGTTCTTGAAGAGATCAGCGGACGCTGATCGACCCAAGTTAAGCCCATACCCACTCGCCATTTTATTCACACTACCAGCAAGATCAGGGTCCGAGCAAAATAGTGTTCGGAGGAGTGCAATCTCTGCTTCGTTTTCAAAATAGTTTTTTAACCGATCCACCTCCCCTGAATTAGCCACCCGCAGACGCTCCACCTTCTCTCGCTCCCAAATCTCTTTTTGGAGGAGACTCTTGAGGGAGGAATCCCCTTTAAGGAGTAGAGCCGCCAATTTGTTTATAACATTAACATGTGACATGTATTCTCCTTTTATCCCATGAACAGGGGATGCTGAACGGGATCGAATTCGACTCAGGGTTGGCGAGGGACACTTTAATTTTGGATCAGAGCCCTTTACTGCAGAGCCTGGACGGGAATTTTCTTTATTTTCAAAAAAATGAACCTTGGTTGGAACCCCTTTGGCATTATAATAAGAGTAGGGGATCCTCTTGTTCTTTGGCTCCCCTCTTGCTGCTTGTTTTTGGAGTAGGAGTTGACTTTGATATTGGCATTGACCCATGCGGTGTTTCCCCTTTGCTTTTCTTATCTCTAAACTCTTGGCTAAGGGTCCTGCTAAGGGCTCTCTTATAGTTTTCAGTGAGTCCTCCATCAGAACCAATAATCCGATCCGATTCAGTCCTCCTCAGTGCCGGAGGAATGTTTCCCATACGAGTTGTAAGCACCCTTGGAGCTGAAGCGGCCGATCTGGACTTTGCCTTTGAAGGGAGGGATCCATAAGTATTTTCTCCGACTGGTTTTGTAAGTAGAGAACCTAGTTGCCCCTTAATAGCCTCTCTCTGATCCAGGGAAAGTGTTGAACTCATTGAAAATGCACGCCTAAGCGAAGGATGCCGATAAAAACATTCAGAGAAACGGACTCCTCCTCCCTCTNATTCAGAGAAACGGACTCCTCCTCCCTCTGCTTTATTTAGCGCATTTACCTCCATGTTTAACGCCGCTTCCTTCACACTAGAACCCCTCCAGAGCGCTTTATGCACATCTTTGCTACTACGAGTCTTCTCCGTGTTCTTTTCCTGGGAATTTTGCAACCAAATTGGACCAGATCCTTCACCCGAAGTCAACTGAAGCAAATTCCTCAATTCCTCTATGCTCCACTTTTTAATTCGAAGGCCAGAATCACCCCTCCATCGAAGATTCCCCGGATTTACTGGGCCGATAAAAGAATTCTTTATTATTTTGTGCTTCCTCCAGCTCCCTTGAGATACTCTCCATCTCCCCTTGTACACGAGAAGTGTTTCTCAGCTTCCACCATTGATCAAAATCACGCTGTCGTTCAGGGCTCATTACAGATACATCAAATTCAGATGTGGATGCCTCTAGCTGACCAAGTCGCTCTAGGGAAGAGTAGAGACGGTGTAATTGAAGGAATCGAGGTGACCGACGCCTCGAATGCTGCAGCTCCAGTATGTATTTGGAGTAACAATAATCCCGCAGAGATTTCTCGCCTTCTGTAAGGCAACTTACGCTCCTCCGAAGTGTCGGGGATCCTTTATCCTTCTTTCTCTCAAGGGTACCCTTTTCTGTAATCGCAAATAATTTTTTCACGGAGAGTAGATGCACGATTGGGGCGTACTTCTGCCTTTGTACGGTAAGCAGATCGCGATACACGTTTAGTTTCCCGTAAATATGGGGTTAGCGCTGGTAGTGAGGAGAAGGATCGTACATCATCATCAATTAGATCCTCTTTGCTGAAATAATGAGGGTGAGAACGTGGTCCAGGGCTTGGCGAGATGGTTCTACGTCCCTTAATAATCTCACGATGAAGTTCTTTGATAGATGCAAGTGCTGCGGCACTTTTAGCACGACTAATCTTGTCCTTTGACCCCTTTCCATTGGAAAGAACAGGTATCTTGGATCCAGGAGGGCTCCTCCTCGAAGGGGTGCTGGAGCCAGGCGTTTGTGGAGAGATAGGCCGTGATCCGTTAGGTGAAAGACAGCTCTGATGCCGAATTGATGCGGCAGATGGTGTTCTTCCTGATGGAGGTGGCGTTACCTCCTCCCAAGTTCCATTATTTAACTTCCTGGGGGGTTTGGAGGGTGCTCCATTTGAAATCTTTACGGATTTCCCGGGCTTTTTGGACCCCTTTACTTTCCCCGATTTTTCTCCAGTTCCTTTAAGTTTTTTCACTGTGGCATTCTTAACAACCTCCAATTTGACGCTCAATTTATGCCTCTCCCCTTTATCTCCCGTAGTCTCAAGGAGTGCACGTTTGACCTCTGTAGGAGAGGTCAACTCTGGCGATGATTGCTTAAGTTTTTCAGCAGCAGGGGAGTGAGATCTCCGAATAGGGATCCCGCTACTTGTTTTTGACCTCACCGTATGAAGTAACCTCGCTGCACCCTTTCCAAATGATCCTCCCTTTTTCTCCTGGCTACTTTTGGCTTCCTCTTCCTTTTTTGGACTCGGCGTAATGTCACTTGAGGACCGCTTCAACTTGCTCTGAATCCTCTCGCGTAATAGGCTCGTCTTGGAAGGGGATTGTGAACGGCGGGTTGGTTCTCCCGGTGATTGGGAACGCCGTGAGGGGATCATCCTTTTCATATCTTCAAAGGTAGGCATTGAGAGAGAGAGGATCCGGCCCAATAAACCCTCTGGAGCGGAGCGGGTCAAGAAAAAAGTGAGTCAGTCTAGAGTTTGATTCAATACAATTCCACCATCACCACAATAGAGTGTCCATCAGAAGAAGGAACAGAGGGCCAGTCCGAGATCTTTGTGTGTACAAAATGTGCGGCAACGGCAAAAGGGTGCTACAATTTAAACTATCCGAGGTTTTTAAAAATTCTCATCTATTAATTATAATTTATAATGCTCTCCTTATATCTCAAATGTGCTTTCCTAAATTCTTTAAATGTGCATAGATCTGTAACCTAATTTAATAACTAGATGAATAAAATAGAATGGATATTTGGGATTTATGAAACTTGTTTTAAATTCTTGCAATATTAATGTTTTAAAATGATTATATAATTTGTGTTAAAAAACGGTTAGTAAATCGAAGAGCAAATTAGCTGTAGTATTTTAAGTTCTGATTAACTGCTCATTAGTAATATATAAATATAGATATTTTCGTTAGTTTATAAAAGTTTTATTAATCAAATCAATAGAGTTTAAAGAAGGCAAAGGCAAAAGCGACAAGCAGGTACCCGAGAAAAGAATTTATGGAAAATACAAAGCAGCTTACCTTTTGATTTTCCAGGAACGGTTTTACGGAGTCCTTGAAGGGGTACTTCACCTCCTCTTTGGATTTCCGCGTAGGCTTGCCTTGCCTCGGATGGGGATAAAGGAGGAGGCTGGGGGGAGCCTAATTAGTAATTATCAACATTAATCGTGTTTTAATTATATTTAACGGCTAACCCTACCTTCGTTTTCTTTGCGTCTACGAATGATCAGGTTTGTATCGCTCTCGTAACCCGTAAGTTCCTTTGTCCCTCCGAGAGCCCTACACAAAAAGCACAAGTTATAAAATTAGTCAATTTTTAATTGGGATTAGGATTTACCAATGGAGGGTAGGCTGATGCCTTCGGATCTCTTTTGCTACAAATGAGGAATTTCCAGGAGTGTAATCTGCAATAAATTAAATATGTCAATATGTAATTTTGTATTATATCAAGAGCTTTTAGAATCCGCACCTTCAATCCGTCCAGGGTTAAACCGAATTCCACCCGTATAAGTGTTTGGACCTTGTGGGCTTCGGAAATCAGTCCAAGTAGTTTGTCCCCCTTTCCTCCGATCCAATGCTGAATATCTTGTAGCGTAAGTATCCGATTCGTAGCCTTTATCAGAAATGGGAGCGTAACCCCTTATTGGAACTGAACCTCCAGATCCTATCCATACGAGAACAAATTAATCAAACCTCCGAATACAAATGTCTTCATTTAAGATTACAGATTAACAAGTATGGTGAATTCATTTATACCCCTACATAGCTTTATTCAGGCGCTACGTTTTAAGTAAATGTATTTGTTTAGATGTTTTTGCTTTCTACGCTATATACTAGATAAATTACTAAATTAGGGTCTGATTAAACTGATAATTCAACTATATGTAATGTATAGAGATTGTAAAAGAGCTTTAAAAGGACTGGATAAGTTCATTCAATGTTAAACATTCATTGGATTGTAGCGGTAGGCAATATAATAACTTAAAATGGTTCAAAAAAATAATAAAAATAAAGAAATCGGATTGAACTTTAAACGGTCTATCGCACAACGCACACAAGAGCTTAACACGAGCACAAGATGCCACAAAATTTGGAGCCACATTCAGTTAAATCCGGATTAGATAGCTCTGCCTTTGAGGGGTGTGTAATTAGTCGAAGAGTGTAAATTTTGGGAGTATTTAATCACCTTTGCGTTTATACTTGACAAAGAGATATTCATCTGAGATTCCAGCGTGAAAAACCCAACATTCCAATCCAAGAAAGGAAGCGGAGGACCAGAGGGGGAGACAGATAGAGAGAAAAAGAAAGATTTGAATTCAGTGTATATGTAAATGTGTACTCTAGAGATTTGGGTTCTAAATAAGACTTCATTCACGATCTTTCCAATTTCTTAAATCCTTACACAAATTATTGTTTACACAAGGATCATTCAAAAGAAATGGTTTGGTTTATTCAATCTTTGGGTTTTTGCATGTTTTTCTCTTCTCATGAGGACCGAGAGCTTATTTGTACAGGGATAGAGAGCAATACTAACCTGTTTTAT
>JAAZTK010002781.1:0-10522 GCA_036507255.1 Megalothorax incertus | reverse complement strand
TGGTTTCTCGCTCATATTTTTGCAATATTTTATTCATTCCGTTTCAAAACGGATTCACATTCTCTATGCTCAGGTTTTGGCGAAATATTGGAATTTACACGAAAGCATCAAGGTAAAAAAAAGGGTTAACAAATAATTAAATTAAAAAATGTAAAGCATTATTAAAATTTCTTTAGGGGATGAAAATAAAGTACTCTCCTTTATTCTGATTGGAGTTTCATCCATGATATTTAATGGCTATATGTTTTACAATGCAATTCTGCTCATCGTCTTTTTCTTCATCCCGGAACTGCGTCTATTTTATTTCCATCTTCTGCCATCTGTCCTCAAAAATTGGCCAATCCAAACCCTGATTTTTGCATACCATTGCACTTTGTGGACTGCACTTATGATAAGAGCCCTCTATCTTACCCTAATTTGTGAAATGTATCTCCTCTCCATCATCAATACCCTATCTGAAATGAAGATAAAAGTTGGATCAATTCAAACCTCGGCGGATTATGACACATTTCTTAAAAAATGCCGAGAAATTCAAATCCTTCATTGCAAATACTCTCCACTCGTTAATTACTACATTACACTCCTTGTGGGGGCTGCTAGCTCTATTCTCGTCCTTTCCAATTGTGTCTGCCTCCGATTTTATCACAAGTTGCCTCTAATCATATATTCAATTCTCCCTCTAATATCTGTATGTGGAACTGTTATCTTCTTCTCCTTCTTTTATCAGGCTGCTCTTTTGCGGCGACATTCGCTCAAAATTACAAAAATCCTCAAAGAAAAATCAAAATCTTTTGGGGAATATCGGAAAAAAATTGCAAGGGCTCAGCGAAATCTCAAGGTGGATTTTGGATCTTTTTATTCATTCAAGGAATCAACATTCCTCAATTTTATCCTTTTTGTATCATGTAACTCTTTTGCACTATCACTTTCTCTTAAGTGAAAAATTTCATAAAATTTATATCCAGTATAAAATTTATATCCAGTATTTTTGCAAAATCAATCTTTCATTAATGAAATATTCATTTTACGCATTTTGAAATTTGAAACCCTAATTATTATATAAATATTCTAATTCCTGTTAAGCATCCTATTCATCTTCAGTGAACAAGCTCCTACTTAAATAAAAGTTTCGTTAAAATGCCATATTTATTTCTCCCATTTGTCCTTTCCATTGTAATTTCTTAAAAAACTTTATGTATCCGCAATTTCTCTGAATAAAAGTAAGAAATATTTAAAAAAATATTTTAATAGTACATATTTTTCCATAATTTTAAAATACAATATTTGAATCCATCAAAGGCTCAACGCCATATCAAAGAGCGTTCATCAATCAAATTGCCTAGATTTGTAAGGCACCTTACCAATCGAATCTTTGCAATCGATTATTCCACCACCTGGGGGAATAGTGGATTGGACGACAATTCAAGCTAACGCAAACACTACAAAACTCGGCCCTAAACTAACTTTTAATGAGATCATAAAGCAAATTAAATGCCCAGCCGAGGAAATATCTAGCTTCAAAGACTCGTACTTTTGCAAATTATCAAAAATTACTAATTAAATTTTCATTTTGAAATAAGAAATAATAGGCATCAGACAATAGGTTTCGAATCTGAACATATTTCATTTTATTAGGGAATTTCAAGGCTTTTCGGTAATTTTAAAGTATATGAAGATACAAATTCATTTTAAATAAATTACATGTATAAATAACCATTAGTATAATATAGTGGTAATACAACTTGTGTAAATAGTAATTAGTATTACTAATGACAAAATTTTATAATCTATTAATTTATTTATTAATCCCTAAGCCATAAATTATGAATTTTAAAAAATTAATTTAATCAGAATAAATGTCAGATTCAGCAGAGTCAGCAGTCAGAGTCATCAGAGTCAATTTCCATGTTTTTGTTGGACAGGCGGACTTTGCTTTCTATATATTCCATGTTCTGGACTTGATTGGACATTGCTGAACAAATCTCTTTGAAAATCTCAACCGATTTCATCTCGAGATACGCCTTTGTTTTGAAGACTTCCACAGAATTCCTAAAAGAAAAACATTATTTTTTTCAATTAAAATTTTGAATCTTTGTGAATTTTTTCTAAATAAATAGATATCTTATGAGAGTTATGACATACTTTGCGATGTATTTAAGCGACTTCTTCTTTAAGGTGGAATCATTTTGAATGTCAGCAAAAATAAGCATCTTTAAAGAGGAAGAAAATTCATTTAGGGTTTAGATAAAAATTAATATGAAATAACCTCAATCACGTTTTCCACCGTTAGAGTTTTGACCAAAAGCACTTCACAAACTCTCTTTAATTCAAGAAATTCATACTTTTCGGCAATTTGTAGCATATCCGTGAGAGGAACACCATATTTCCCAATCAGACTTTTATCTCCAGAGTACATGAAATCCAGCATTTGTTTGACGACTTTTGCCGAAAAATCCTTGATAATTAATTGAGATTTGGCTGCCTCCATCATCTCGGATTCGAACATTCGACGAAATACAGGACTGCGTGCTGGAAGGAATAGACAATTAATTATATTATGATATTTATTGAAATTAATTGATCAATACCCGCCAAAATAGATTTATGAGCTTTCAATTCTTCTCCATCAACTTTAATTGTAAAATCCGTCAAAATGGAGTTATCCAACAGCTCCCCAATGTCTTTTCCAATTAAAGAATTTGCAGCTTCTGAAACTGGAAGGATAAACATTGAGCCTCCTGCTTCGAGTTCATCCCTCATCCAAATTTTACACTTGACGAACAAAACATCATCTTGCCCTGAAATTGTTGGGTCAAAGCTTAAAGTCAAAATCTCGCCGAGTCCATGTCCTTTAAAATATTGAAATTCTTCTTCTGATGTGAATTCCGCCTTTAAATTCCTCGAGCCAGATCGAACTGTTTTTTTAAATTCAAAATTTTTTATTTATATTTAATACTTAAATTTTAAAATTCAAAAGAATTTCTCACCAAGTTCCACCTTTATTCGGAAGGTTATTGTTACTGGAATTTTTCCGATTTTGTTTTTAAGAAACAAGTAGCACCCAATCGAACTTTTTGTGTCCCGAGTAAGTGACATATACCTAGAGAAAAATACACCATTATATATAGTGAACATTAAATAAATATTTATTTATTAAAATTACCATTGACATTCAAAAGTGTTGAAAATACCCGAATATACTGACTCTTCTTTGGACATGGCCAATACTTGTGACAATTTCACCTTCCAATTAAATGTTTTGGTCTTGAACTATACGAATGAAATCATATTAATTTTTTGAACTAAAATTAAGTATTAAAATCCGAATTAAAAGTTTAAATATTAGCAATTAATAATAATTAATTAATAATTTGAATTTTAAACTTACCAACATACCCACTTCCTTAATGTTCGACATTTTACAAATATACTAGGTCTGGAGATACTGAAATACGGCCAAAAATGAGGTCAGAAATTAGGTCAAAAATGAGGTGGTTCTTGAGGTGACCTTTGAAGCTCTTAAAATGTAAAAAATTCGGACCGGAAATCGAAAAATTTAAAAATTCGGGAAATCAAATTCAGATTCGATTCTTCTAGCAAAAAAAAGAGATTGGGAAATGGCGCCTGGGTTCAGGGTTTAGCACCCCTTGTATGCTGACGTTACTCAGAAAGTTCCAAAATAGCATTTTTTTAATTAAATTTTAATTGATTTAATTGATTTAAATGATACGAGGTGTTCAAATAGATTACCTGGAATGAATCTTGACTTTCAGCGTACATTACTTATATGTAGAATACTAGAAATAGTGCATCGAACAGAAATTCGCCTAAAAAATGAGCTTTATTTATAAAATTTAAAAATACATTTGATTTTGCCGTAATTATTAAATTATTAAATTATATTTATTATACATATTTATAATTTATTTTAATTAATAACCCACATGTTGAACAATGCAATTTATTTACGCTTATTTCATGCAAAATTTGTATTTGTAAATTGACTGCTTTCTTTTGGTGACTTGCTCCCTCGCGTATTTTTTGCATTTCATTTCCCACAAAAAAGATGGAATCACAAATACATACAAGTTGTACAAGTTGTACAAGTACAAGTTGTACACGTACAAGTTGTATGTAATAGGATTAGAAGGCCAATTAGAAGCCAAATGACCTGAGGACAATTTTTACGTCTAAAAATTCATATTTACAAATCGATCGAAGTCGGTTTCTTTAATGACTTTTGTATTTTATTTTAAAACTTTTATATAAACAAAAATTATAAATTACAAGTGCAATAATTTAAAGGGTTAATGCATTGAAATGTATCATTCTATGATGTTTTTTCAGTTCTTCTGTAGAAGAGAATATAGGATGAGGAAAGGAGCAACCTCGGATCTGACAAAAGTACCCAATTTTGTTAAAACCTTCATTAATCATAGTAAGTCCACAATGGCAGTTTTCAAGATGTAGCTCAAGTTGACTAAATATTCCAAAGCCCACGCCACAAATTAAGCAATCAATCTTCAAAGTCTCCTCCTGAGCGGGTTCAACATCTTCAAATTCCATTTCACATTTAAGATTCGGCGTCTCGTCATCCATGATGGGTGTATTTGGACCATTTCTTGACCGTCCAATATTGTTTAAGGACCCTGAGGTTGGAATTGAACAAATCAGCGGAATATCTTGTCCACGATGCTTGGATTTGACATGGAAAGACATTGAGGATTTTGATAGAGCAAAATGGGTACAATTGGTAGCTTGACATGACCAATATGGTACAGGATTGAGCAACTTTTCACCTTTAAGCGCATGGTCATTTATATTGTGAAGAGATAGGTCCATCTTTCGTTTGAATTGCATTCCGCAACCTTTTTAAAATTAATAAATAGCTTATATTTTTTAATAACTTGCATAAAGATCCGATTACCTGCTTCAGAACACTTAAAAATAGGGTCAATTGTCTTTCGCTTCGCGTAGGGCTTTTTCCGCTTGATTTTTACAGGTTCCAGAGCTTTCTAAAAAATTTAGATGGAATCCAAATTAAATTAATCAATATTAACTTCCTATTTTTTGGATATAATACCTTGCAAAAATGCTTCCAACCCTCCTTCTTGCCCGCGAATTCATTTTTATGCTTGTTTTTAATATGCGCATTCATCCCATACTTAGCCAAAGTTCGGTAGGTACAACTCGGGCATTTCCAAAATGGTATGGGATTCTCCACCCTTTGACCTGGAATTTCAAATCAATTTAAAAACACAATTTTTACTTCTCTGGATCCAAAAAATTGAAATATAACAAACCTCTGAGCTGATGCTTGTTAACAATATGAAGTTGAAGCTCCATTTTACCCTTAAACCACTTCTTCTTAAATCGACAACCTTTGAAGAATTTGAAATTTATTAATTCCAATGCTTTTAAATGAGTGGTAAATTAAATTAACCTGGTTGAGGACAAGTATATTGATCCCCCTTTAATTTTTTAAAAGATATATCCACTGTTTTTTGACAATTCTGAAAGTATGTCGTCAATTCCTCAAGTGTTAATAAGCTCAGATTTATTTGATGAGCAGATTTCATGTGGGATTCAAGTTCTTCTGGGAAATGGGTAAACCAAGGGCAATTCTGGCATTTGTAGACATACCCAGCCCTGGAATTTTAAAAAGAAATTAATTAATTAAAACCTAAAAATGCCAAAAAATGCTTACTTTCGGAGATGAAGCCTTTGGCGTTTGTAATATGCGTCGTCATCATTATTAAAAGATCTACCATGGGCATCCAGTAGGTGGCGCTGATAGGCTACAGCGGATTCTAAAGGCGTATTGCAATCCTGCTCACGGCATTTGTAAACCTTTGGGATTTTTAGAGTTAGTGGATCTTGTTGGGAGATGCCGGCAAATGGATTGAGTTCTTTTGGGGCTGATGGTCCAGGGGGTGACTGGTCTTGACCATTAATTTCCACCTTGATTTTTTCAAATGTCGGAATTGTTGAAGGTTCCGGAATGATATGAATTGGTTTGTGGGTGTGCAGTTTTTGAGCCCCATGAATAGACCGAGTGTGAGTGATGATGCCCTTAGCATTCAGAGAGAGCTGGGGACAGCCTTCAACACCACATTTCCAGTAGGGTATTGGATTTGAGACAGCTTGACCTAAAAAAAATTATAAAATCACGAATTTTTAACGCTTTTTCGAGATAGTCATAATTAAAAATATTAGATTGAATTGTTTTTGCCTAAAACCTCACCTTTAAGCTGGTGTTGATTTAAAATGTGGCAGTTTAATTGGTCCAAGTTACTTAACTGTTCTCCGCAGCCTCCCTCATTGCAAATGTACCTCTTTTTATTTCCATTTCCATTCGATTTAACTCCATAAAGCTCCCCAATTTCACTTGCAATCTTGTACTCTTTTCGTGCCAATTTTATCGCATTTACCTTCAGCAGCCCCTACATCGATCATTGATTCTATTTCTGGATGACTTTGTTTCATATGATTTACAAATTTGGTAGGTGAAAAGCCGATCCAGTCGCAGAATTTGCAGTTGTGAGCACTAAAAAAGCAATTACAAATAAAATATGAATTTTTATTAATTTTGATAATTAAATATTTACCCTTCTAAACCAGTTTTGCTTGCCTTCACCTTTTGATACATTGACAATTCATTTGGATGAAACTTTACAATGTGCTGACGAAGCCTGGCTTGGCTAGCATACTCACGAGTACCATTTGGACAACCCTGAATGCATTTGTACACTTTGGACACAATTGTCTCAGCTTGACTTCGAGTTTTAATGATACTTTGGTGGTCTTTTAATTTTTTAAGCTTCCATCCGAGTCTACGTTCAACACTGGCTCGATCCATTAAAAGCTTTGGTGGTGGAGGCTTTTCTGGTTGCTGCTCTTGATCGGTATAATTTGTGGTAGGAATGGACAGAGGTGTTATAATACAGCTTCCAGGCTTAATGTCAACCTCCTCAATGACAATAGCGTTCTCCTGAAGGGTATTTGAAGTGCTTTGATTTGAATCTTGAACTAATAAAATTAAAATTAATAAAAATTAGATGAAAAATTAATTAGCGCGAGGTCAAACCTTCAAGATCATTATATTTATGGATATATTTTGAGAATCCTTTGGGGCGAGACCATTGTTGACTTTTTGCCCTCCGTTTTTTGTGCCTCCGAGGTTTGTTGGAAGGCTCTGACCAATTAAAAATTATTCAATAAATGAAACAAATGCATTTTTTAAATATTTTGAAATTTGAATACTTTTGAAAGGTTCTTTTGGAGGTGGTACAATTTCTGGGTGTATCTCTGGCTTGACCTCTTGACCTTTAGCAATTTCCTCTACAAAAGAAACAACATTAATTAGAAAAAATTACTTTAAATTATATAAAAATTACCAATTTGAAATTAGATATATGTATTTTTTTTACCTAAATTTGAAATGCTGTAATTATCTGATTCAGAAATTTGCAAGACTTCCGGTTTAATGTCATCATAACCCGTGTCCTCAACTTCCATTGTGGATATTTAACCAAATGACAGTAAACTTGTAATAATTATAAATTATTCAATTAGAACTGCACTGGTTTAATAATTAATTTAAAAATAATTTTTAAATGAACAACAAAAATATCGAATCCTTTCCCCCGTAATTCATGAGCAGAATTTATATGCCATCACTCAATGCTGGTCGTTACTTGAATATGTCAAAATAGCGTCTTCTTAAGGGACGATGTATAATTAATTATTAATTAATAAAATTAAATTGATTAATGAAAGTAAACAGGATTTTTAGTACCAAATCGCAATTCCTAAGCCGATATGTGATATGAATTAAACTAAATGGCTATGTTTGGAAAAAAAGTACAATAATCAATTCCACAGTCCACTTGTGTGGATATAAAATTAAGATTTGATCGAAATACAATATTTTATTAGATTTTTTCTAATTATGAACAGAATATTATTAAATTACATTAGGTAGATAGATTTTTTAATTAATGAACATAAACTAGCACATGTTTAGAAGTAAAGTACAGTCTCGACTCTCGAAGCTTTTTTGTTCTTTTTAATTTTAATTTTTTAATTATATTAGTTTTAATCAGATTATAAAGTATACTTGTCAATTAAATGGCTAGCCAAGAAAATGGGTTTACAGACTCGTAAATAATATACAATTAAGCTTTTAGGAAAAATAATTAATGCTAGTATTAAATATTTACTGCTCACAAATTAATCAATATGCATCTGACAGTAGGTTTCGAGTCTCTCAAAGGCCAGTGCCTGGGCTGAACTAATCTCTTTGATAATCTCAACCGATTTGAGCTCGAGATACGCCTTTGTTTTGAAGACTTGCACAGAATTCCTAAAAAAAACAATATTGTTTTTTTAGAATTATAATTTTGAATCTTTGTGAATTTTTTTTAAATAAATAGATATCTTTTGGCATACTTGGCGATGTATTCAAGCGTCTTCTTCTTTAAATCGGGAGCATTTTGTGTGTCAGCAAAGAGAAGCATCTTAAAAGAGGAATAAAATTTATTTAGGATTAGAAACAAATTAAAATCTTTGAATATAAATGCGAAATAACCTCAATCACGTTCTCCACCGTCAGATTGTTGACTTTAAGCGCTTCACAAACACCCTTTAATTCAAGAAATTCATACTTTTCGGCAATTTGTAGCATTTTCATGAGGGGAACACCGTATTTCGCAATCAGACTTTTATCCCCAGAGTACATGAAATCCAGCATTTGTTTGACGACCTTTGCTGAGAAATCCTCGATAATTAATTGAGATTTGGCTGCCTCTACCATCTCGGATTCAAACATTCGACGAAATACAGGGCTCCGTGCTGAAAGAAACATAGAATTAATCGAATTTCAATTATTTAATTAAAATAAATCAAGTTCTACCAGCCAAAATGGACTTATGAGCTTTAAATTCTTCCCCATCGACTTGAATTGTCAAATCCGTCAAGATTGAATCATCCAGGAGCTTCCCAAAGTCAGCTCCAATTGAACAATTAAAAGCAGACTCTGAAAGGATGATCATTGGGACTCCTGTTTCGAGATCCTCCTTTGTCCAAATTTTACACTTGATCAACAGAACATCATTTTGCCCTGCAATTGTTGAGTCAAAGTCTAAAGTCAAAAACTTGCTGATTCCATCTCCTTCGGAAGATAGAAATTCTTCTTCTGATGTGAATTCCGCCTTTAAATTCCTCGAGTCAGATCGAACTAAAAAAATTCAAAATGTTATATTTGAGATTTTAAAAATATTTAAATTTTAAAATTAAACATGAATTTCTCACCAATTTCCCCCTTTAGTCGATAGGTTACTTCAATTTTTGTACCTTCGCGTGAATCGGCAAGAAACAGGTAGCATCCAATCGAATTTTTTGTCTCACGATCAAGTGTCATAAACCTAGAAAAAAACAATTAATTAATTAAGTTAATTTATAGTTGGTGAACAATAAATAAATGTTATTTATTTATTAAAAGACTTTATTAAATTAAAATTACCATTCAGATTCAGCTAGGATGAAATTAGGCGAAGATATTCGCTTTCCTTCAGACATTTTCAATATTTTTGATAATTTCACCTTCCAATTAAATGTTTTGGTCTCGAACTGTGAAACGAATGAAATCAAGTTAATTTACTGAATTATTAGGTATTAAAACGCAAATTAAAATATTAAAATTGCTATATTTAATTAGCAATTTTGCCAAAATTTTTTTAATAAAATTTAAATTTTGAACTTGCCAAAATACCCTCATCTTGATCGGCCGACATTTCCCTAATATGCCAAGAGATATTATGAAATAAGATATAATAAAGGTGGAAACGAGGTCAATAATCTGGTGGTTCTTGGGGTGACCTTTGAAGTTTAAAAGGTCAAAAATTCGGACCGGAAATCCAAAAAATTCGGGGTGCCAGCTGATTCCGGTTCAGAATTCAAAAAGAGATTGAGAAATGGCGCATAAAGTTCAGGATTTAGCACACCTTGAAGGCTGACGTTACTGCCAAAGGCCCAAAATAGCGTCTTTATTTGAATTTTAAATGATTTAATTGATATTTAAGGTGTTTTAAAAATGATTACATAATTAAAATAGGTTTATTGGAATGAATCTTGACTTTAACAGTGCATTACATATGCATAGAATGCTAAATATAGAGCCTCGAACTGAAATTCACCTCAAATTAATCCTAAGTGATGCTCGCTTTAAAACATTTTTAATTTTCTGCAGCAATTATTAAGTATATTGATTATGCACATTTATATGAAACTAATAATATTAGTTTCATATAATAGTTTCAAACTATTGAAATAAAATGCTCAATTTTGCCAAAAAGCACCCAATTTTTAAATTATCTTTACTCATGACTGGGTCATCGGTGGTCATATATGCCCATTTATTAAAAGTGACTATAAAATATCAGATCCACCTAAATATCTACGTAGGGATTTTACTTAGATCTACCTATCTACCTATCTACCTATGTTAGATTACTATCTCCTC
>JAAZTK010002780.1:0-10525 GCA_036507255.1 Megalothorax incertus | reverse complement strand
CTCCTCAGATTTCAAATGTAGGGGAAACTTGACATGGCGAAAAGGGTTTAATCACTAATGTTATACCTTAAGTTTACTAAATAGTATCTACCTACTATCGAATGAACCCGTTGTACAATGCAGATGAATCGGAGAGACCTTCTCTAATCTCTTTTTCGCAAAGAAACATGATTGATTTGATTATAATGGTGTGGGGTTAGTGATAGTATGTACTTTTGCCAAATCTAGCAATAGTAGTTTTGATAGGAAATTACTGTACAATTGTAGTACCTACAATACTAACTTGAAAAACTAGTAACAAAAGTCCTTGAGATGCTAGCAACTATGAACGACTATAAAAGTACTCTCAATTAGCTTCCTATAATTTTTATGTGCTAAATCTCATCCTCAGTAGATCAAGTATGTATCAGTATATGTAAATATGAATAGGTAGTATTATAGGAAATTAAACCTCTTGATCGGAAAATAAAAGATTCCGCGGGAGAGGGAACGCTGAGGAGGCTGTCGTCATAATTGGTGACCCATTAACCACTCCAGTGGCGGGTGGTGAGGAGGGGGATACTGATGCGTGCGGCATATCCCAATACCCGCAGGTCCGTGGGATATACAAAGGGATTGTTCGCCTTTGGATCCGATGTCATTGTCAATTCCATCATGATTGTCGCTAATAGTTGATTTATGAGAAAAGGTCCCAGAGCTCAAAGGGTTAAATTCCCATCGAGTACATCCCTTAATCGGTTCATATTCAAACGAGCGAGGGTAGGGATGTCAAAAGGGTTCAAAATCGAAGGGTCCTTTTGTCGTTCATCAACTTGTACAATATTATATTGGCTCGTACCCTTCTAACGTGGAATTCTATCACTTTATGCACGTTATTGAAAGTTTGAAACTAATCCTTCTAGTTGGCACTCTCCAGTTATTGTATTTGTATTTTAGCTTGTATAATACTAGGGTACTCTCTCAATGTAAACACATCATTTAAATGATGCAACGTGAAAAGGCACTCGAATAAATGGGTTAAATATTCAGTTTGAAAATTGAATGGAGCACATGTATCGGTGCAGGGTTCGCTTCGAGGGAAAAAAGGTTGACTGCAAAAGTTGACTTTAACTGACAAAATTCGATTAAAGCTGATTCCCAATCACTTGTATGTACTATCTGTAGTATCGCATATATCTCTTTAATACAAGACCTTTATCGATGAATATATTTGGCTGAGACGGAGTAAATGAATTCAGAGGACAGAGAGAGTATCACAGAGAAGGAAGAAGAATATATGAATTAATATATGGAGCAAATTGTTCAAATTCCAGGCTTGGGACTAAACTGTATTCTGATTTCTTAAGCACTTCCGCACCACCTTCGTATTGTATTCTTTATCTTCCCCCTTGAATTAATCCGTGAAACACTAACCACGTGGATAGATTGTTTGAAGGAGAGGAAGAAAAAAGGCAGGGAGAGAGCGAGAGAGAAGTGTTACCCTTCTCTCTTGAAAAAGAGTCACTCTTTGGGGGCTCTGTGAGAGCAAATAGGAGTAAGTTCCACGAGAAAAGCAAAAAAAGTATCCACAATACAGTGGAGGCAACACGGGTGGCTACATCGAGAGAGTAGTAGGCAAAAGGGGGGAAAGCTCTTCTTCGAAGATTGTAGGGACCGACTGACTCCTCTCTCCAAAGACTCTAGCTTCTTCGAGTCTCTCCCCAACTTGTAAGTTGTCTTATACTGGCATCCTAACGAAACTCATCCCTCCTAATAGCCCATATGAGTCGAAGCTCTCCGAGGAACCGAATAAGAAGAATAAGAGAACCAACATACTCTCCTTTTCATCCATGTAGGATCTTGCAAGTTGCTCCTATTATCGGTACACTGTATCATCAGCTTATCTATTCATGAGTGATATAACGTCCTTCTAGAAATATCCTCCAAGAATCTTATAGGACCACGAAGAAGCCTCGACGTATTTCCTATATTTGTTAAAGATGCTACTACTATTTTTCTACGATCCTCCACAGTCTCCACTTCCAGCAAATAGCCCAGAAAGACACTTCATTCTTCCGACATAAATCTCAAAAGTGATCTCCGCGTATTCTCTCTACTCCCGAGACGCCTCGGAGGATTTCTTGCACATTTACAAAGCCCAAGATACATATATACTTGTATAACATTAGCTAGCTTAGTTAGCATTGTTGGCTTTGGTAAAAAGAGTCCATGAGAAATGTAATTTAAAGTAAACAAGCTGGAATTTTTCAAAAGTTAATTTCTTTGAATCCATTTCCTCCATTATGAGATCCATCAAATAAACATTATCCGTATTTGATAGAAATCAAAATTTCCTGGCCTATAATTAACCCATAATTTGCGATATCCTTTCTTCCTTTCCACTCTCATATTCTCAATACAATATGATTGGCTAATGATGACCGCTTTACATTAATCTTCAAAACCTCAGTCAGTACTATAATTTATTTACTAATCTCACAATTGCAGCACTCCCCCCATTAATGTGAAAATAATTTGCTCAAAGGGCCATATCTTGAATATCCCATATAGGGTATAATGTGTGCTCTAGAAATCCTCAAGCTCCTCCTCCTCGCTCGTCTTTTTCACCTCATTTTGCCAAGTGCATTGTGTATACTATGCCAAATAATCTACTACCGTTTTTTTCTTGAGCTAAAACACTGTACCCCCTTGTACACTTGACTTGATTTTAAATCGTTAGATACATAGGATGAAAGAGTTCCTTAAAAGTTCATAATATTTTACAAGTTGTACGATACATGGGGCTCAAACTAATACACACTAGCTGAAATATTAAATTCTCAGATCATTCATTATAGGGAACGTGGCTCTTCTATAGACCTCGTTGAAAAGAAGTTTTGCAAGATGAAAAGACCGGTGTTTAAACCCTCCTCAAGAGTATAATATTGCCGAATTTCAAGTGCACTTTGCATGCAAGCTTAACCCCTCAGGAATCTTGCATTCAGGTACTACTACTAATCAATTTGTAGATACAAAGGATGTTTAGCCACAAGATAAAATGCATTAGGACAAGTATTACTAGAACCAGAAAGTGTTTAGTTCATGTCAATTTGTGCAAAGTTGCACCAAATCAAAGTCAGTGGTCACCAAATTGATTGATATCTTATAAAAATATACATGCTTTCGTGTAGTAATAAGTCAATGGTTTGGAAATTGATTAGCTTAAATGCTCTTGACGGATAAAACAGGTTATCCGTCCGAATAAATTTGCGAATTGGGGGTTGGGACTTGGGATTAACGAAAGAATTCATTTTGGGTTATTTTTACCGAATTTTAAGCTCAAAGAGGGTGGATTTAAATAGAATTATTAGCTATACGTTCGAGCTTTAGATCAATGATGTTAAATCTCCTTCTGTTTTACTACCGCTCTTTTTCTATTTTATTACGCTAGATTTGCACATGTATTTGATAGGAAAAGCCCTTTGTTAGGAGAGCCTTGGATGGACTGATAAAATTTTATTCTCTGAAATATATCTTCCTTGCTCTTTCTCTGTCCTCTTTCTCTCTCGGAGAGTTGTCTCTTTTTCTCCAATAATTTTTACGAGTTTTCTAAAGTTAAAAAAAAACATTTCCTCCTCACTCGGATACTCCTACACGGCCGAACCGTAGCTTAGAATATATCCCCAAAATATTTAAGTGTTTTGTTTGGTCTGGAGGGTAGCCAAAATTAAAACGAACGGGGAAAAAGTAGTATTTGCCAAGAGTCAAGTGCATTCCCTATACGCGGGAGTACGAGAACAAGTGCAATGTACACATTCTTATGGAAGCTGGTAGTCGAATCACCGGAAAAGTGCTAATATAAAACCAAAGTGCAGTCTGGAAATATCAGTATATCCGTACGGGGAACGGGGTAACGCACATTTTATGTATTTCATCAATGGAACGGAATTGGTTTTGCCAAAATAAACGTAGGAGGAATATGCACTCCTCTTCGACGAGAGGAATGGGACAAAAAATGAGCTCATAAATCCAAATTATATTCCGATGCAAGTCTTTCAAAGGCAAACACTGGAATGGGGCTTTTAACATTGACATTCCAAGAAATACTATCATTTAGAATTGAAATAAAATCTTTTTTTATAAATTATTTTTGGGTTGATTAGATAGAGTTGATTAGATATTAATTGCAGCGTCATATATGCCAATTCTTCTAGTAGACAAAATTCTACAAGTACAAGAGCAAGGAGATAGGAGTACTTACAGGGTTTTTTAACCACATAAAAACTTGCTAAAAAATAAAGACATTGAATGACAAGAAACACGTTTTCCTAGCACAATTACTTGTTCAACGCGTTCTTTGATGCGGGGACAAAATTTATTACAGGTGGATAATAATTAATTATGTAGATGTATGTATTAGGCATGCTATTGACAATGAGCTGATGGACGCGTCATCGTACTTATTACTAGCAAATTAAGATTAGCTTTCACAGCTACACACACAAACTGATCTATCCTTCTTTTCATTTCATTCAAACTGACTCGAATTTGGGGCCCAAATTGCACTCCAATAATTTGTGACTTGAGAATCTTTTTATCTGGAAATGAGAAAGACATTGCCCTTTTACTAGTGTCAGACGGAGGTTGAGAATAGATTATGGGGAAGATCCATAATAGCATTTTTAATTCAATTATGCTTCCTTCGAGTTATACGATTAGAGATAAAAATGTCTACATGAAATGAATGATACTGTTTGTAAACATCTACCTAATCTTTCAATTGGTATACTGATATTCGACTTCCTTAAATCAAAATATATATCCCAAAAGGATTGATTTTTTTAAAAGAATATATGTCAAACATGTGTCTAGATTACGTCGTACGATCGTACTATTGTACGATAGGTTTTTTAGTAACAGATCCATTTTGTACGATATAAGTATATGCTTTGAAAGGAACACACCAATTAAAGAATTAGAATCATCCTCAGGAATGCAACAAAAGCCAAGCCTTGAAAATAGATATTTTTATCAATTCTCAATCCATATAAAATAAATTACGTTGATATCTACAAATAGAAACAAGAGAATTAATCATTTAGGTATCTCAAATTGTCAGGATATAATCTTCATTCCATTCCAGGTTCAAATAAAAGTCTTGACAAATCCTATCTAATCAAGCATAGGGGAATGTATTCTGGATAATTCCAGCTTCAAATTGTATCAGAGGATTCAAAAGGTCTTTTTTTAACTTGTTCTAAGGATGACATTACCATCCATAACTAAAGATAATGCCAATGGCATCATCATTTATGTTGAACTAGAGGGAAGCCCGTCGGAATTGACATTCCGACGTTATTCTAATATGCCATCAAATCAGAATATTCCTAGTTATAATCAAATGAAATCAATCTCAATTTTTAAATTAATAAAAATCAAAATCAAAAGCCCAAAAATCCCGCGCGAGTTAGCCCGGTTTTTTTAATTCCCTCTGGGAGCACGGGTTCAAATCCTGCTTCGGTCATAAATTTTGCAAACTTTGGGGTCAACTTATCGTGACCAAAACCCCATGTGAGCAAGCCCCTGATCATTCTACAATGTTTGATACCATCTTTATGGATATTCGAGCTCTCATGTGGGAGGAGATTGGTAAAATAGCCAGCCACATGAAATCTCTTCATTTTAAATAGTAGATAAGGCCTATTCTACAATATATTGAAAAGGATATTTGATAATTCTGACTCTACCTGTAAGCTATATGTTGTAATATAAAGGAGTTATATCAAAGCTCTTTGTGTGCTTCAAAGGCATAAAAGAAGATCATTCACGTATGAATCTAAAGCAATTTAAAGAGCCACTAAGCATCATATGGCTAAATGCCTGCAACACGTATTTTTAAGGAAGAATCTCCGACTCATCGAGCGTAAAGATTTGGATATTTGGATCAAAATACGATACTTGGGGCAAATATTGCAGTTGCACTGTCATTTCTGCATCGAATTTGATTCTTCCCGATCCAATCCATAATTTCCTACACTTTAACCATCAATATGTATGCATTTTAACAATTGTCGGCACTTGTAACCAGAATTGTAGGGGAAGATAAGTAGGTAATTCAAAGTCGATCTAAATTCTAACCCTACATATTGGGGATGAGCCAGAAGATGTGCAAGTAGTAATAAAAGTAGTGTGTGAACAGTGTATCTTGCCCTTAATTCAGGATACGCAATTTGGAGCTAGAAAAGTTGATTCTTATATGATTTGCATCAGCAGGGGATTTCATCTAGCTCTAAACAAGCTCCACAGGTTGAACCCATCTAAAATCGATGTACTTTTTGGAACAATGTGTAATGAAAAAAATACTTTAAAACCCTAACCTCTCATATGAACAGACTTTTATGATGGTTCCTCCAATGGATGAATGTATTGCAATCCCTCCTCAAAGAAGCTCCAAGCTTTTCAAGTGGCCAGGAGCTCATACATTAGGCTCAAACTCGTATATTCATATTCGTACATGTAGTCATTTGATGAGCTCTACATTATAATTTGATTGCTAGAGCCGGCTGACTCTCGAACGAAGAGAACAAGCTTAATGATTAGTATTACTAAGCTAATACATGACTAAAAAGAGTAGCTCGCCAGTAGCTTACATATACAGAGTAGTACAATGCAATATACATTATATACAGAAAGGGATGGGAAAAAATTACACAGTAAAGGGGAAGTAAGTTGGGTAACCTTGAGGTGGAAATCAAGGACATGGTAGACAAAAGATCTGTGATGTGATGTGAAAGGGATTCGAGATTGGATTAGCTCTTTTGCCTACCTATATTCTCTCGTATATATTTAGTTTGGACGGGCTGACAAATCCTTTCATATCATCCGTGAGCGAATAGATAGGATTTTGTGAAAAGAACGAGAGGGAGACGGGCGGGACTGAAAAATTTCAATACAGATCCCAAACAAATTTGACTATATCCTCCTCCTCTCGTATAATATTATNTTTCAATACAGATCCCAAACAAATTTGACTATATCCTCCTCCTCTCGTATAAACTTATGTACATATGCCCATAATGCTCCAATATAATATGGTAAATTTAATACGTGAGGCGCAGAGAATGCATTTACCCAGCTTAAGTCTCTCCAATGCACCGGAGAAGTTAGCCGGGGAGGGAGATGATAATAAAACACCGTGACTGCTTGCTCTCTCTGAGGAGGAGGAGTGCATATTCTTAATATGCGCTACCTCTGGACATACTACTCATATTACTTAACATTATGAGTACGAGATTTTTCGTTTTGGCTCCCACATATGAGCGGAGATGCAAGTCCTTCGTGGTACAACATACGGAGGAGAGTTTTTCTCAAATGAGGGGGTGTTCCCCCTCTTGAAAAAAAATTCCAAAGTCGGCTTTATCCCGCTAGAGATGGTTTAAGGGGCTGCTGAGGAGCCTTAAACCTGAGTGGATGGAGAGAAAGGGTTAAATAAAACATATTCAAGCCCTGAGGAGGAGGATAGACCCTAAGGGAGCATTACGAAGAGGACTGTCGAGACGAGAAATTCTGTCGACCGAGTGTGGTACGAGCATATGTGTGCATGTGAGTACTTAAATTGACTATGACCACCTTTTTAAGTTCCTTCAACTCTCTCTGAGTCTCCCCCTCGCTAGCTAACCCTTTACTTTCCTCCACCGAGATCTTAAAAAGGTGGGTAATATTACTCGCTTATTTGTTAAGGAGATCTCGTCTTGTAAGGAGCCCTTAGACCCCCACTAAAATAAATCCAAGCAAGAGATTTTAAGCGTCAGAGGAGTGCAAGTGAGAGACCTAGCTCTTTCGTGCTAATACACTATAGGCTAAGGATAATACCTAGCTCTAGAGATGCAATTCAATGCATTGCACTTTATTTTAGTATGTAGTTGTCCTCCACTTGAGAGTCAAAGTCGTAAAAATCGGGAAAAAGTAAGCCGAATAAAGAGCGGAGAACATTTCACAAAAAAACTCATGAAATTGGAGCCAAAGTAAAGTTGTAAACAATATGGATATAGCCAGTGGGGCTGAGATCTAGCAAAACTTTATTTTTCGGCCTGCATAAAATATATTTAGCGGCAATCCTTTAGAGAAAGAGTAATCTGGAAAAATCTTTACATACTGATATTACAGTAGTATTACACAATAACATTTATTTCAGGATTTGCTACCTACGTGAGTATATTCAGGTTATATAATATAGATAGTGTGTACATCTTAAATGAAGTGGAAAATCTGATTTGATGACAAGATTTTCGAGTATCAAAAGTATTCCAGTATCAGCCTTTCCCTCCATCAAATGCCTATTCAAGTGAGAGTAAATCGTATAAAATAGTATAAACCCGGATGATTTTTATTGAAACTTCCTATCAAAAAATCAATTCCTTGAATCCAAATTCCAATTCAAACAGATTGAAATCTAAATGTTTTATTAATCGAATCTAGGATTCTAGATATTTCCATCGTAAGATAGCTTAGGTATGCAAATAGCAAGCGTTTTAAACTAAAGATAAGGTTAGGAATTAGTTGACAACAAAAATTATTTCGCAAAAAATCTCATTTTTTGAACAAAGGCAAATCCTATTTAATAATTCATATACGGATACAAACGAATACAAACGAATACAAAATACAATAGTAGGGTATACTATACAATTACATACAATAGTAGGGTATATAAATCATTGAACAATGTACGATTCATTAGAAATAATTGGATTTGGCGTTGTAATATGGCTTATTCAATGAAATTAACAAATTGACATGTTTGATTCGAATGAAAGTGCGAGTTTTTACATAAAATTGGATAAGTTTCTTATCTACTTCCGTGTACTTAAACTCTAGCATATTAACAAGCACATCAATGACCCTCTCAGAGTAATTTAGAGGCCATTTTCTTCGAGGATATTCCAGGGGGTTCTCGTTTGAGTGAAATGCCTTAAAATCCTCCTCCAACAGCCGGAATAACGCAACCCAATTGTCACTTGGAACGGTAAGCCCTCCCCTATTGACCCTCTCTGTCCAACTCTCAGGTAATCTTCCCTCAGGGGTTCCCGAGTAATATAAGTCAGGGATTTTGTCTTTGAGCTTAGCGGCGATGAAGCCAGCGACGTAATCCTCTCCACCAAACTCCATTTGTTCACTGAGGGTGAGGGAATTGACAAACTCGCTTCGGGAAGACTCTGTGAATTCCGGTAGGGAGATTTCTTCCTGGAGATCAAAATCCTCAACCCCATGTATTAGGTAGACCGGAATGACATCCTTCTTCTCCTTTTGCTTATGAAGCTCCATGAGGGAATGAAGAATATCACCCGGTTCATGAGCCTCTGAGATCACATTGGAGTTTCTGGGGGTGACGTTTCTGGAGATCATCACAAGCTTGAGGCGTTGCTTTGCTTCCAGAGCGGTGGGGTTCGTGCCAGCTCTTCCATAAGACCTCAAGCTGGAGAACCATGATTCAACATAGTCTTGGTTTAGTCTAGAACCAAGAACATAACTTGCTCCAACCTCCGACTTGAGCTCTTGGAAGATGGCCTGGAAGGACTCAACGGTGATGACAATGCCTTCTTGAAATGGGAGAAATGACTTTCCCCTGACCTTCATGCCCCCAATTTCTTCAGCAAACTCCTTTAAAATCCGAGTCTGTTCCTTTAGGTGAATTCCTAATGGAGCCTTCAAGGGATCCTCCGACACGAATCGAGAGTTGAGGATATCACTCGCATCATTTATGAGTTGAATAAATTTGGCAATTCTTGCATTTTCTGGAAAAAATGTCCTCATTGCTTCAGCCACAGTTCTTGAGAATAATTGAAAGGCTTTTCGGACATTCATTCGTTGATAGCCCTTGAGATCCAAATGCTTTCTAGAGATTTAAAAAATTATAATAAAACTAAAAATAATACTAAAAATTATAATTATTTTCAGTAAATATCGTAATCTTATCGTATATTCAAAAAACATACATGTTATTTTATCCAGATGCAAAGTTGGAATTGCGGTATCCGTAAGATCAAGAGTCCCTGGGTGGAATTCAGAAGTTGCAAAGTGACGCGAGCAAATCCTTGCACTCTTCCGATTGAAGTTGGTGACATCAATTAGGCTGGTCCAATTTGAACGGAAGCGGTGGAGTGATACAAGACCAAGGAGCTCAGAATTAGCATTGAATTGATCTCGACCGCAGGAATTAATAAGGCATTTTAAGCCCATTTCAAATTAATTGTCAAACTCAAGTATTTAAAACAAATTGACAATACCCTGATTGTGTAAGAATAGATTTAAATTGTTTTCAATCAAAATAAAAAGATTTGTCAATATCTCATCGAATGAAATGTGAAATTGCATTTCAAAATATGGAATCTAAACGCAAAAATCACTAGGCCATCACTTTTGGACATAGAAATTTTTCCTCAATTTCCCCATAAGATATAACCCGGTACCAATTCCCCATTTGATTACATGTTAATTGGTACCAGCTCGAAAAAAACCGATTTTTCAAATCGTAATTTTCACTATC
>JAAZTK010002779.1:0-10526 GCA_036507255.1 Megalothorax incertus | reverse complement strand
TGGAACCCACCTCCCATTTGATTTACATGTAAAGGGGTTCCAGAGCGAAAAAAACCATTTTTTCAAATCGTCAAATCGACTATCTCCACACCTAACTAAAGGAGAAATCTAGGCAACTTGTATTTAAGTAGGTATTTTCCAATTTTTTATCAAAACAATACAATTTGATATTTCTTGATAGGTACCTACTTTTAAAAAAAGTAATTATTTTTCAAAGACCAAAGAGATTAGAAATGAAACGTAACTTTTATCCAAACCTGAACTCAATCCTGACGTAACTTTTATAACAATATTTTAATTCGAAATTTTGTAATAAAGAGATTTAAATGGCGTCTCTCGTCTACTTAATTTTATTGCTATTTTCCTGCACGAGGCTCGTTTCTCCTCAACAGACAAATTCAACTCCAATAGACCCTGATGACCCTCAAGAGAAGGAAGACGATGGCCCGGGTCAGCTTGATGAATATTTCGATCGGGATGATTTGACTGAAGATCGTACGCCATTTGACCACAATTGATTTCAATTTAAAAATGCTTTTTATCCAGAGTTGGCGCAACTTCAGGTAGCCACCGATGAGTTCCGAGGAAAGCTGGTTGAGCAGCTCAAGGAGGGTCAAGCGGTTCTTGGTGACCTGAAGGCTGGAGGCTATGAAACTCCTCAAGAGTACACGGTGGCTCAAGGGAAATATCGGCTTCATTGGTTCGCCAATTACAGCCTTATGGGAAATCCTTTTGCGTAATAATATTTTTAAGATTTTAAAGAATATTCTAAAAATGTGATTTTTCCAGAATTTGCCAAATCTTTTTCATTCTAATCCCATTCCTCATTGGAAAACTCCTCAAGATTGTCGGCGTATGGGCCCTTGGCTATAAAAAGGAGTCTGAACAGTAAATTTAATTAATAATGGCTTGAATTTTTGACCTAGGATTTATTATTTTCAGCGCATATGACGAGTTTTATGTTCCAAAATTGATGGATCTTCAGGTTTGCATTTAATCAATCCATCAATTGCTTCCAATAATTGTTGGAAAAAATAGCAAACAAGGGCAGAGATGGATGTTTATGTTGAGGAGAGGAATACCATCATTTGGGCATCAAGAAAAATGAAGATTGAACCTCATCATGTGGAAAACGAGCTCGACGCCAAAAGGAAACCCAAGCCCAGGAAATTTTTGAGGTAACCCTTGAATTTTTTTCAAAATAAATACAACACATTTCGTAAAAAAGGTACCGTCGGAGCCATTGGATGTTCCTGAGGTCAATGTTAAAGACTTTTGGGGCTGCTAGGATGGCTCAAATGATCAGGGAAGCTGAGGATGAGGCGGAAGCTGCAGGAGACAGTAGGCAAAAAATCGGAGGAAATTAAATATTTGAACTTTATTCATTTCACGCTACTATCTGTAGGTATTACTTGATACAATAAATAATTAATTAATTAATTAATACCCCATTTTGCAAATTGAACGAGAAATTGTACATATTTTTCAAAAATCATTAGCATTATTGGTTACATGGGGTTATAAGTGAGGAAACTGAGGTAGAAAAATACTACCCATTTGAAAAATGAATAGAACACATCGGCCAATAGCTCAAGATGATATTCATGAAAGAATTCCGAGGGTGTCCTTTCGCCAAATGAAAGCACCTGCCCAAAAAGAGTGATTTCACAAATATTCTGAATTTATTTAATATTTTTTAGAATTTTACCGCTTTGATTCGCTCCCAAAGACCCCTAGGTTTGTGTGCAATGCTAATTTTATCATTTGGAGGACCTGGATTAGGTTGATAATGGTAAGAGTTGCCGTATCCTCGCCGATTTTGGAATCCCCCAGCAGTATTCGCATTGGCCAATGCTTGGTTATTCATATAATTATAATAATCTTGATATTGGGAGATTGGTGGTACATCTGACCTCATTGACCCGTAAGAATACCCAACGTTGTTGCTCTCAAAAGCTAATTTTAGAAGAATTTTATTAAAAAATCCAATTTTTTAAAAATAAAATTGGCAAGTTAAAAATACCTTTGATGCTGGCGAAACCTCCAAAAAATATTAAAGTCCAAATTGTATAAAAATTCATATTGGGGATCATGTTGACTCTACGCCTGTCTCGGACCAACTGCAAGGTTAAAACCCTAACCCGACCTAATACTATCCAGTTCAAAATGTAATTCAAGGAAGCTATTTGGAATGCATCGCACAAATATGTACGATACGATGATGGGGGAAAAACAAGTTATTCCTCAAGATTCGATTGTAGGGAATTCCTTTTGGGCGAATCTGCCAAAACCACTCTCCCTCTCTCCCATATAAGTTTCATATGTTGATAATATTCTTCCGTAAACCAAGATTAAATTATTGACTGCACCCCTCAATTACTTTGTTCAACTTGTTATATAAATTTTATATTTTAATAAATTAATCCCCACGCATGTTGTAACATGCCTAGAAGAATTTGAGTTCGAGGCTAGAGAATAGGAGTGTTCCTGATTCAATTCCTGATTCAATAAATCTTAAATCTTGGATTAAACCTTTCAATTTGGAATATGGGATCCCGTTTATTAGATTTTGATATATTTATTAATCTCATACTCAGTCCTGGCTCCTTCAGACCCGGAAGAATTTAAAGTTGAGCATTTTTGAATTTTAAATTAAAATTTTATTATTTATTGATTTAATTTAACCATTTGAAGTCCATATCATATATTTTTAATCGTGTTTTATAACAATTATGTTTATTTACAAATTACAATTACTACAATAATTTGGCCTTTTAATTATACTCATTTTAATATTCAATAAAATTACCCTATTTTTACAATATGTTAAAATCGGTGAAAAATTGCCCATATTAAAATAAAAAATCCCTTTATACTGATAATAAAATACCTAACCTAAAATACTTACCTATAAAATTTTAAATATTGATATTTTACACCCAACTAATCCTATCTAAATCATCCAAATCCTAATGGTAAATAAATAGACTAATATAGAAAAACAATAACCATTTGAAAAATGAATATAAAAGGTCGACGAGGAGGTCAATTTGATATTCTTGAAAGAATTCCGGAAGTGATTTCCCTCCAAGCGAAAGAACCTTCAAAATTTTAAAAAATTCCAGAATTTTTTGCTTGAAAAATAATCATTTTTGGCCATAAATTAATTATATTACCGCTTTGACTCTTTCCCAAAGGCGTACGCCAGGTGGCCCTCCAATCACTTCATTTGATGGATAATGTGCAGCGTAGGATTCCCTATCTCCGCCCATCCATTTAAATTTCTGGCGTCTTCGATCATGATAACTCCCCGCCGCCATATGATCATCCAGGGCTTGATTATTCATATAATTATAATAAGCTTGATATTCTGAGGTTGGTGGGACACCAGAGGTCAGTGAGATTGTCGAAGATGATGGGAAAGAATAGCCAATAGATGGAGAAGAATTTGAGGTTGATGTCGAGGATGTCCATCGTTTTTCACGTTCAACCTTGAGGGCTAGGCATTTTTTCTTATTTGAGACTGATGGTGGTATAAGGCAATCTCGTTCATAATTAAATGGGACTTGAAGATGACGCCAAGATTCGTCTGGTGACCTGGACGGGTCAAATGCTACAAAAAAACGGTGTAAAAATTCCCCAATTTTTTATTTAAAAATTCAAAAATTACCTGTAATTTGTATGGCTATTCCTAAAATTATTAATAACCCAATCTGCTTCATACTTGCTAAATTTAATTAATTTGATGGCACGTCTGAGAGCACCCTTCGGATGAAACTGCCACGGATTGAGTGGGATAAAACGGGGATTCATTTTCAGGGTTATGAGGTCATTGATTAAATCAATCCACGATGGATTAAGGTGCATTCAGTTAAGCCTAGATATATCCTAGATTTGCATTTTTACAATTTTACACGGGATCCCGTAACCCTCCTTCTCACACTTGTAAATACTATGTATTTGGAAATGCAAGAGCTCCCATTGAAAGAAACAAGCATCCTAATTAAATAACTCCTCAGATTGAGATCAGATTAAATCAACACATTAACCCTTTAAGAGATGGATGAGAAATCACATTAAAACTAGTTTCTATTCAGGAGAGAATTGAGTTTTTACACATGGGGGTGGGTGCAATTGCGTAATCCACAGGATCCGTAATCATTTCAATTTATTCGACCGTAAATTTAAATAGGGGTAGGTCGTAAAGAGGATTAAAAATGTCTTTTTTATTGGGAATCAAATCCTATTTACGCTTTGTGGATTTAATTCTTTTAAAAATATTGATTTTTGACTGAAATGATCTTTATTTAAACTTGGAATATGCATTTAGATTTATACATACTCAAATAGTATTAATTTGTAGAATTTTGCGTTGTAATATCCGTATCTGAAATTCTTAAAGATGAAATTTGAGGGATTTTTCATCGAATTTTGGACTTTTTTGATAATTTTGATAATATTTCAAGCTGAAGCCGTTAAAGGTATAGCTTACTAATTTATTTGATTTGACTAAAATACTTATAATGATAATTATGCTCATTAGAAGTTGAATATTCTGGAACATTTGGGATTCCAAAGGCGTCCTTTTTGGTGGACAAGGTCTGGACAAGGATCAAATCGACGCCATTTCAAACCGCACAAAGGCCGTTGGCTGCCCAGTCATTTGATATTCTAATTTTATTTCTAAAATGGCTTGCGTTTTTCTACATTAGCATTATTATACCTTTATTTTAAATAATTAATATTTCTATTTACATTCAAAAAGCATTTTTTATTTCCATTTTTAGCTTGAGCTTTAATTATAATTATATTCTGATTTCATAGTAGGTACAATTATTTTTAGAAAAATACAATAAATTAAGTAGATATATTAATTAAATAAAAAGAATTTTATTTAATTTGTTATTAATATCTATTTCTCATTTTCCATACGACGTACTGCCACCAACCCCACCTCCTTTAAAAAAAAATTTAAAAAATATATTTAAGCGAGGTCAAAGGTCAAATTTACCAAGTCCTCCGCCGTAAGAGTATCTCCCACCAGTAACTCCACCAAGACCTCCTCCACTACCATAAGAAGTTGAACCTCCGACTCCCCCTCCTTTTCGATTAATGATAAAAAGATAAAATAAATTAATAGTTTTTTAATTTGTCAAATTATACCTAATCCTCCTCCGTAAGAGTATCTACCACCAGCTCCGCCTCCTATACCTCCACCTCCCCCATAGGAAGTCGATCCACCTAAAGGTACATATAATTGAGAAATACTTTTAGCAAAGCTACTTTAAATTCAAAAACTAAAAATTCAAAACATCCTAAATATTACGATATTATTGAGGGTGCAGTTTTGGATTAGTACGGATATTTCATTTATATAATAGTAGTAGGTATTTTCTAGAAAGCCATATTTCCTATCTTTTCATTGTAAGAATCTTACCGACTCCTCCCCCTAATCCACCTGAAAAATTCATGAATTGAGATTTTTTTTTGATTTACATATTATCAACTTTTAAAGTACTACCTCCGTAAGAATATCTCCCACCCGCACCCCCTCCAATACCTCCGGCTCCGCCATAAGACGTTGAACCACCGACTCCCCCTCCTTAGAGAGCAAGATCAAAAGGTCAATTGGAGAAATAATATTAATCGTAAGTTGTCAAATTATACCTAAACCTCCTCCATAAGAGTAGCTACCTCCAGCTCCTCCCCCAATACCCCCACCTCCTCCGTACGAAGTTGACCCACCTATCATTTAGAGATGTGTTCATATAATTTAATTCCAAAGGCCAAATGCAAAGGCCAAATGTTCAATAATATTGATATATCCTACAATATATCAGTATTATTGATTTTTAGTAGTGGATACCAATATTTCATATAAAATTTCTAGAGGATCGCATTTCTTACCGACTCCTCCCCCCAATCCACCTGAAAAATTCATGAATTGGAAATTTTTTGATTCAATACCAACTTTTAAAGTACTACCTCCGTAAGAATATCTCCCACCAGCTCCTCCTCCAATTCCTCCACCTCCCCCGTAGGAAGTTGATCCACCTAGAATTGTAATCTCAGAATTAGATCACAGTTTCGGATTCGAAGAGTTCCAGATTCCGGAACCGTTAAAAATTCCAGTGTAGAAAATTATTGGCTAAATATTTTTTTTACCAACTCCTCCTCCTAATCCTCCTGAAAAATTATTATATTTCATTATATATTTAATCTTATTGGACGTATATTTGATTTAAAACTTCACCTCCATAAGAATAACCACCGACTGCCCGATTCCCACTGCCAATTCCACTCGTAGAGCCACCAACTCCACCTAAAATCATACTTGGTAGTCAAATTTGGAGTGTTTTCTTAAAAAAAATTGAATCCAACCTCCAAGACCTCCACCATGTCGACCATATTGAGAGTTCACCACTCCGACCAATCCTCCAAAAAATGCTATCGCCAAAATTGATGCGAATTTCATTTGGAAATTTTAATTTTTAAAATTACTGTATTTCCTCCAAATCCTATTTTCGATTTTAAGACTTAAAAAGATCTGAGTAATTTCAAGTTTAATTTAAAACTAGATAAAAAATAGACGAAAAACAATTATTTTATTCATTAATCAAAGCTTTCTATAAAGGCCGTAAAATGCTTTACGTAATGATGTTAATTGGAGCATTTAATTCATGTGTTGGCGTCTATTTAAAAATTACTTTCATTTAAATACCCAGAATATTTGCAATACAATTACAATCCAAATAAAAGATTTTTCTACAAAAAAATAGAGTAATCTCAACATACTTATTTAGGTAGGTCGTGACAATTTATAGGGCAAGTGAATGCACTTGTAATATTAATAATGGGGGATCCGAATGTCAATGAAGTTTCCAAAATCCATTACATTATTGAATTGGTATTTAAGAAAGCTTTATATAACTTATTTACAATTATAAAAGATTGATTAATTAATTCCTTAAATATGATATGTGAAAAATTAAAACAAGAATTTTTTTGATACCCACATAAAATATTAATATTTCCGCTGTAAATATAACCAAACAAATTAAAATTCCGAGGAGGAAAGCAATAAATAATGAAAGAATATTTGAGAATAATTTTTGTGGTTTAAACCCAGTCTGATAAAATGTATTATTTAAATTAAAAAGGATCGGATAATTATCAGAGAGCATTTTCCCCTCATTTTTGATATTCTCAATCAAATTCGTGATTCCGGACTCAAACAATTTATCAAATAGAGATTTAATGTAGTAAATCGGCATATTTCGGAACTTAATACCCTGATATTTTCCAATGAATGGCGAGTTCCCAACCGAGACCTGGATTTTTCTCTCATTTTGGAAAAAATCTTTCAAAATTGCAATTCTGCGCGAATCTCCCATTAAAAATGAATCCTTGCATTTTGAAAATTCGTGCAAATATTTAGATTTATCAGTGGTCATTTGATGTAAATTAAATGCTCTAAAATGAACATCGATTAGATTTTTTCTACTACTAAACAATGGTCTGAAATTATGTACACGGTGGTAGCAATACCAAACTTGATATATCGGCTCAAAATTACATCCTAATTTTTCATGATATTCCAAATAACTTGGATGAATCCAATTTTGACAATATTCTGAACAATTTTCATTATTTTCAAAGGTTTCACTATCAGTAAAGCTATAATCATAAGAACCTTCATTTAATTCTTTCAAATAACCCAAAAATTTGGGATTTCTATCAATGAAATCGAAATCAAGGGCCGTATAATTATGTTGATGTAGTTGAGATAAATTCCGGTAGAAGTCGCTCCGGAGTGGAGCCAGTAGGTTAGTAGTAACAATAGAATTATATCCATTAGAGAGGATAATTCCTGCGACCAAGCCCCAAATTAAAAATACTGCTTTCAGCGCCTTCTTTTTTAGAATTGAAGAAATATTGGTATCTTGGCTTAACATTGGTGCCCAAACTCCAAATGAAATAAGACTCCATCTGCCAGGGATTTTGTCCGTTCCAAAACCAAATAGGAAAATTAGGCTAAATGCTGCTCCTATTGTAAAGTATAATGTTCCAGGGTCGAAAGGGTCGAGGAGTGATTGTGGGTTCAAATGATTCCGCGAGATGGCGCTACACGTTATATAATTCTTCTCAATGAACCCCAAAGGAGTATATTCTATAAAATGTTGGCTTTCGTAATCATCATATCCAATTTGCTCTGACTGAATTGCTATATCCAATTCATCATGTATATAATTACTTTCAGTGAAATTTGGATTAAATGGAGTCCCGTTAAGCTTTTGTGTAATAATTTCGACATTGTGCACAAATGTTGAAATATTTTTGTCTGAAAATTCCTGATAAAGGTTTTGATTTATGATTTGACCATTTTGTATTAGATGATCCAAACGCCATCTTTTACCTTCAGTCGAAAGCCTTAAATATGCCGAATTCAAGTTAATTGCTTTTCTAGAGATATCCTTATATGCATTTATATCTGCTCTACAGACGGACATGTGACAATTTAATGGGATTTGACGAATATTTTTAAATTTAAATATTATTAAAATATACAAATGAATGATTTTAATTACAAGAATATTTGAAAAATATTTTACTTCTGAATATGAAACAAAGAACATATATTTTGGTATTATACTACTCAAAATTTTGAAATATAGCTTGGATTGAATTATATAAAATTCTTTTTTGGCAAACTCGTTATAATCTTCCTTGTAATAAATATCAAAAATTGTTTCATCAAAATGCCAAATAGTATCACGAAATCCTCGCCATTTTCTTGATCCAGGTAAATATTTGGGATAAACTATACTTTTTTTATATGAGTAGGGCTCGGGGATATCCCAAAAATTAAAGGGAATTTCTGAATATATTTCAATTGAATAATTTTGAAAATTTCCAGAAAAATCTTCCAACCTGGAAAAAATTATTTCCAAATTACTTTTGGTTAATTTTGGAAATGTTACAAATAAAATGATTAAATCGAAGAATTTGAATATGGATAAAAATAGTGACTTCATATTTGATTCAAATAGAAATTAAAATAAATACTTATATATCGTACTACTACAATATTTATGTACACTATTATATCAAATTATGGACTATATTTTCAAATATTGAATTAATGGAATAAATGTGTAAAATGTGTAAAATTTTGTAGCAGTATTTTGCAAATAAAACAAAAAAAATGGAATAAATAATATTTTTAAATTTTTTAAAAATAAAATATAAATTATGCGGCCATTTGGAAAGATTTATTTGTTTAATAATAATGAATATTGAAACAAATTCCAAATATAGATTATTGATGGAAAAAAATTATTAAAGAATATAATGTTTTCTCATCGTATCAAACAAAATACTCTGGTAAACAAAATACTTGAAATCCAATTTTTTAAAATTTAATTGGACCTTAATATTTCTTGGTTTGTGTTATATTATTTTATAGTTATAAGCATGTATTACAATCAATATATTGTATTGTAATATGAGATAGGCTGTAAGAAAAGACCCAATGTTGACAAACTTACAAATTTGAGTAAAACCGCGCGAAAGTTCTGCGCTCTAATGTATTAAGATAGGAATTTCAATTTTAATTAATTAATTAAAAATATTTAGGATTGACCTAAGGTTCTGATTTTTTGAGGCAATGTAGTATAGATATCCTACTTTATGAATATGACCTTAGGTCAAAATCGAGGTTCATGTCAACATTGGGTTAATTGGTACAGCCCATCTCATATATTATAAATATTTTAAATTTCTCTGGATTAAATTGAAAGCAATTCAATTGATTCTTTTAATATTTTATTTAAAAACATTAATGGGGATCCGAATAAATTAAACTGTATTAAATTTTTAATTTGGTTTAAAAGCGAATAAAATTTAAAAAAGCTGTATATGCCTTATTTACAATTTGATTTTTCATATCTTTAAATATATTAAATGTAAAAATAATATTTGCTCTAATATCCTCCCATTCCCAATAAAATATTAAAATTTCAATACTAAATATAATCAAACATATTGAAATTCCGAGTAGAAGAGTAACAAATAAAAATAAGATATTCGAGAATAATTTTTGCGGTGCAAATCCAATGTGATAAAATGTAGTATTTAAATTAAATAGAAGTGGATAATTACCGGAGCTATATTTTTGATCATTTTTTATACCCTCAATTAAATTCGGGATTCCTGACTCAAATATTTTATCAAATAAAGATTTCATGTAATAAATTGGCAAATTTCTGAGCCTGACTCCCTGATATTTCCCCCCGAAAGTCTCCTTTCCAATTGACACCTCAATTTGCATCTTTTGCTGAAAAAAATCCTTGAGATTGACAATCCTCTCCGAATTACCCATTAGAAAAGAATTTTTACAATTTAAAAATCCGTGCAAATATTTTGATTTATCAGGACTCTTTTGGTGGAAATTAAAGGCTCTAATATGGACCTCAATTAAAACTTTTGCATTGGGAAATAATGAATTATATTTATAGATAGCATGA
>JAAZTK010002778.1:0-10527 GCA_036507255.1 Megalothorax incertus | reverse complement strand
GAGATAGGGGTAGAGACCGGGATAGGGATCGTGAAAGAGATAGGGAAAAGGAGAGGGAGAGAGATCGAGATCGTGGAAGGGATCGTCACAAGGATAGGCATCACAGAAGTAAAAGCAAAAGTCCGGATCGTCTCAAAGTCGGTAGAAATCCAGCTCCGCCACCCGCGTGAGTAACAATTTATTTTCATTTTCTAGGTTAAATAGCTTAAAGTGCATTTAAAAGCTTTTATTCCAATATTATTAATTATTATCTCAACCTAATTATAACGATGTTACAATTCTACAATTCAAAAGTGTAAAAATTATACGAATCGAATAGTTTTAAAATAACAAATTCAACTCCATCCAGAACTTCAATGACTCCAGGCATGCTGATCAGAAGGCTTCTTCAGTCGCGGACTCGTTACATCGAGAATTGAATGCTTATTTTTTATACGCTTCCCTTAAAAATATCCAGTTACAACATCTTTGAGACTTTGACCTAAAAGCAATTGTCGTTTTAATCTATACTCTGTAGCATAAATTTAGTATTACTTAAAAAGTACATTTCCATTTAATATTTTAAATTTTTCGAAACAAATATTCCGAATTCAGTCCATCTGCTCATCCCGCCCCTGCAAATCCTCAACGTCGTGTCCACTCTACGCACATTGATGACTTGATCAATCTACCTGGCCGCAAAAAGCGTCCCCATCAAATAGTAATTATTCTTCGGGGTCTTCCAGGTGAGATTTTTTACTCATTCTCAGAATACATGTATGAAAATTGGATATTTTAAGACAAAGCAAAATCTAACTAGAATTTTTCGTACTATTTTCTTCGAGATAATCCTTAAAACTAGAAATTAACTCATGCAATGTATTGTAAATGTTGTACCAGGTTCTGGAAAAACACAGGCCGCTAAACTCATCAAAGATAAAGAGATTGAGCATGGAGGAAGTGCGCCAAGAATGCTAAGCATAGATGACTATTTCATGACTGAACAAATCAAGACTATTAAAGATCCAATTACCGGGAAAGAATACACGGATAAAGTAATGGTGTATGAATATGAGGCGGAGGCAGAGTCGAGCTATCGACTAGATTTAATTCGAGCTCTAAAGAAGAGCATTGACACGGGCTATTTCAATTTTATTATTGTGGATTGCGTAAATGAGAGGATGGCAGATGTCGATGAAATGTAAGTTGAATTTAAATACAAAAGCAAATCAAGATACAAAGCCCTGTACTTTTGACCTATTTTTTTCCAGGGCCAATTATGCATCTTTGAAAAAATTCTACGTAAGTTTGCCTTATAATTTAAAATTTAAATCTAGGTTTGAAATCTAATATCGTTTAAATAATATTAAAGGTCTTTATCGCGGAGCTTGAAGGGACTGTTGATGAGTGCTTTGAAAGGAATGCCCACCAAAGGACTCGAGAGGATATCCAAAGGCTCCATGACCAGTGGGAAAAGACGCCGGATTATTATGTTAAGCTCAACATTAAAAGTTTGTTTGAAGAGCCAGTCAGCCTGGATGTAAGTACTACAGTATTTATCCTTACTTTAAAGACATTCCTAATGATTTCAAATTAATTATCTAATGTTGAATTTTAGGTGGAGATGGAGGACGTTTCTGATATAGAAAATAAGAATAAGACAGTTAGTCCTGAAGTGATTGATCTCGACGAAGTAAAGTTTAATTTATATTTTGCACTTACCTATATGGATAAATTCGATTCCTATAAAATGTCTCTTTTTGACTTGAATCTATTTAAACTTCCACTACCTAGTATTTAATTAAAAATCACACTCGAGCCCCCACGCGCGTTTTTATCCAAGAATTTCTGAACCCCCAGATTTCCACATTCCCACTCTTTCGGCGAGCCCCCATATGAATCCCATTTACTCACGATTATTAATTGTACGTTTTAGTACGGTATATTTGCGCGCTTAAAGCTATTTTATTTTATGGATAATTTATTTTTCCTCCTCAAGTTATTTAAAATTTAAATACATCCAAAAAATATTAATTTCCGAGATAGAAAACTCGAATGACAAATTCGAGTATAAAATATAAATGCTCTCAAAAAAATTTTAAAATTATTTTCAAATGCATGTTAAATCCAAGTGTTGAAATGTTTAATACTGTGATACTTGTGTGTAAAATATTCGTTTAAAAATTACCCCATATTAAACTTGATTTGAGATTTCGGGCCCAAGCAAAGCTCCAACGGTATTTTTGAAAATAAGGGAAATCGCTACAACCTTGATACATCTTGCCTGATAAATATCTTCAATTATTGATTGTTTTTCTTTAATTGCTGTGTAGGACGATGATGAAGTGTTGGTTTGTCCAAAGAGTAAATGGGAGCAAATGGACCATTCGGAGGAGCGGCTAAGTAATAATAAATTACTCATTTATCCTACTAATAATATTTCCTTTGAGATTTATGTTTGATTGGTTCTTGTAGATAAATTGGATGGTTTCAAACGCAAAAAGAAGGACATCCAAGATGATGACTCTACGCCCCAAAGCATGGAGGAATGGCTCAAGCTGCAAATGTCTGATATTTACACCAATGCACCCCCGGAAGGAAAGAAGAGGGTATTGACTATTTTAATCTTCTTTTTTTTAATTCAGAAAAATATTTTTAACACAAATCCTAAATTAGTCATATTCTAATCTTTAGTTTCAATTTTTCAAATATCCCTTTAAGGTTCGTTGGGCAGATATTGCAGAACGACAAAATCAAGAGAGGATGCGTGATGTAGGATTTATCGTGGGTCAAACTAATTGGGACAGAATGAATGATCCTACCATAGGTGAAGCTGCTCTCACAAAGACGAGATTTATCTAACGATTAGAAAAGAATGTGTACAGTTTGAAATATTTATTAAATATTACCAAACTTCTCTCTAAATCAGTCAAAAAAATTCTTTTTAACCCAATTGGTTTTAAACCAATTTAAAATAGCTAGAAGTTTCTACTCATTTATGAGTGGCTATAAACTTCATTTTGTGTTTTGTAATATACTTATATTCCTAAAAGGCTAAAATGACTTGGGCATGTCAAATATTAGGAGATAGGCTTTAGTAATAGGTTACTTACTCTGGATTTTTAATGGATAATTCCAATAAATAATTTTAAAACTTTGATTTTGTGATTTGTGATTTTATAATTCTCATTCTCATTAGCTTTTTTAAGTTCTTCTCTTCATATACTGGATGCTACAGTCTGGATCTTCTCTAAAAATCCAACTGGACGCCTTCCAATGGAGGTTCAAGTACGATACAAAAAGAATTTCCAAGAAGCACGCACGAGATTAAAAAATAATTAATCTTTTATTAAACAAAATAATTCAATGTGATACTATAAACTATTCAACAGGTGCGTAAAAACTACATAACAAAAAGTATAGTTTAAGTTAATTAAAAATACGATTCGATTCTTAATACAATCTAGTTATAAATCTTCAGTTAAAATCTTAAAAAATATTCAATTTGATATGCTTATGCGGATATTTGAATCTATTAGAAATATCCTCAATTAATCAACACGCGTACAAAAATTATTAGAGTGAAGAGAGATAATATTCTCTCTCAAATTCTCATCTGATATTCGCTAGATTTCATTCATTCTCAGTGCTCTTACAAAGAGATTAGGGTACAATAAATTAAATACCATATAGCAAGGAAAATTTCTTTTTCTACAATGTTCTTCGCCCCGTCAAGATGTTCTACTATAATTAAAATGGGATCTTCATAGCTCAACTTTCAAAGTGGACTCATCTAACTGGGGGAGGATGAAGAAGATCTCTGGGGGAAGCTGCTGCTTGGGAGGCTAATAATGAAGATGTTCATATAGCTATTTCTCGGTCAAATGACAAAGGGAATTTGTAGCGACCCAATTCCCCCTTTTTGGGATTCATCCATGCAGATCACAAGTTCACACAGCTTTGCTCTCGAGGGTTTAAACTTATACTGTATATGATACTAGATAATACTTGTAGTTTTTTCCCACATTTTGGAAATAGGATTACAATTTAATCCTCCTCCTTAAAAAAAGGTCTAGTCTCGTTCAAGACGAGGGATTTCCTATTTCTTCTAGAATATTCAATAGCTCGGAAAGCTGCGAAAATTTTATTGCGTTTCGATTCATTAAATATTGATTACGCGAGTCCTATTCCTATTGACTTTTTGTCCAATATATCACTATTATAAATACAGTAATCTACGGATATTGTATTTTAATCATACGTAACATAATACAAACATTCGTTCAAATCAGTGTAAAAAATATATGCATTCAATCCCACACATATCCCCTGATTTGGAGTGTTTAAAGATCTATAAATCATTCATTCTTAACACTTTTTTTTCTCCCCCATTTTTATCTGTATACCACGCTTCACTCTGATTCCTCCGAGTAGCTTCAATTTTTGAAAACATGTGTGTTTAAGGTGTCTCATTGCAGAAATAGACTCGTTCGCAATTTTCTAGGGATCGGCCCTTCTTTGAGGAATCCATGTAGCCCTTGATTTTTTCCTCTGATAATGCACACAAATTGAGAGTATTTTATAAGGTTTTTCAACAAAATCTAACATTGCATTTCAGGATAAAAAGTTACCTGAAGAGTTGGCCTGCGTGTAGTACATTAGGTTAGCTGTAGCATATCTAAATGGGAAAAATATAGAGCTTTAATCAGGGTACATTCTTCAATTTCTTTACCAAAATCTTATATTAAGTGAGAATGGAAACTGCAGTTTTATATCTCTAATTTACTCATTTTGAGAAGGGGTTAATTGTACATCATTTCAGATCTAACAATAGTAAATTACTGCCCTCAGAAGGAGGGCTTGAATTGTTTCCATCTTCATCTCGAGTCTGTATATGTAGGATACGTATACTATTGTACTTTTAATATTTCTACGCGTGTTAATGGAGTGCAATAAAATCTACAAAATGATGTTAATTGGAGGGTTCTTGCCGCGTGCTTAATTTACCCCATATCAAAATGCATTTGAACTCAATCCTTCCCACACCTACTTAATACTACCATTGAGATAATGTGAAGGTCGATTTGAAGCATTTGCATATATGCAAATGCTTCTCAAAAGTAAATAGAAGGGTTACATGAACTATAAATAAAAGACCCGTTGCACTCTCCTTTGAATTCAATTGAACCTTTTCAAGTTCTTATTCTTTAGAGTTTAAACTAATCCTAGGAAAGTACCCCTTCTTTAACACGATTCTCTAACTGTGAACCTACCTATGCTATTACGTGGGATTGGGGACTAATTAGGTCCTATGAAAGATTTGAATTCTTTTTAAATGGGATTAGTGGGGCCATTTAAGATTTGGAAAGAATAGGGTTAAGGGGGACTCGGGTGTAATCTTTTTAAAGAGGATTATCTTACGCTGAAAAGTGGCAGAGTCCATAAGCATTGGCTTGACCAATGTCGTTCTAAAAAGTTTTTAAAAGTTTGATTAAAAACATTGAATTTGAGATGAATTCAGGAAGGAACTTACGACACACTCCCTTGCAGCCTGGCAAATGTGCATCTTTCTACACTCTTCATCGCTTGTATTGAATGTCCTTGCGTATGCCTATCCGTAATAATTATTTATCGTTTAAAAAGGTAAGCAAATTTTTGTAATTTAGCATACCTTTCCCATATCAATTGCTGCAATTGTCACATCAGTCATTCGATCCTTCTCCCCAAGGGATCTAGCGCGCATAGCTCGCTGACTGAATGAAGTTTTGAGCGCATTCATAAGTGCAATTGTCAAATTGATCATCTGTATATGACCAAAAAAAAATTAATTACAAACTCGTGCAAAGTGGGTTGACATTTTTGTGTAAAAAAGCGAGAGAAAAAAATCCTCTTTGAGGACACTCTCTGTATATTTGTTTACCTCTCCCGTCTGCTTTGCCATATTGTCTGCACCCCCATTCCCGTCCTCATTCCCCACCAAAGTCCCAATAAGAGTTTTCAAAAGGGCCTAATCATACATTAAATTGGGGGGGAAATGATTATTAGACTCCTCCTCGAAAATTATGAGCATAATTTGTGCAAATAAGTACAAAATAAATCTAACCTGCATTGGGTTTGCTGCAACATCATTCTTGTCAATCCCATCGTGACCATTTCCTCCTCCCAGGGCTGCTAAAAGAAGTTTAAGACCATATCCGATTGCTTGTCCCCACGAAAATCCCTGACCCTGTGTATTTTAACAAAGGGTTATTGTAAAAGTCATCATTTGATGGCTTTCTTTTCCCAGAATCCCATTATTTCTCAAATACGATAGTAGTGGAATCAAGTGAAAATGTAAAACTCTTGAAAAAGATTGCCATTTTTTAAGCACATAATATTTCATGATGGATCAATTACCGGTGCCATCATTCCATTTCCATTATCCATCTTTTCATCCATATAATTCATCATGTTTGAATTTAACTCGTTGGGGACCCCAAAGAACATGCGAACAAGCTGAAGCATTGGACCTGCTAGCGTAGCCCAGGGGAGTCCTCCTTGTCCCCCATGAGAGTCATTTTGACCTGCTTCCGAGTTCTTATTCTAGGTACGAAGAGGAGAGAACAAAGAGAAGAAATTCAATTAAGGTAAGTACACTGGGATGTACCAGTGGGAAGTAGACCCCGCTTTGAGTTTGAAATGATACAAATTAAATGTTACACAAATATGTCAAAAATGAAACTTACTTCTAACACGGCTGGCTGCTGAGAGGGCTGCTCGACATTACTCACATGAGCCAACATATTCTTGTGATAAACTTTCTTTATATTGTTAGATTTGGTAACATATTTCCGAGCTTCGGCATACTGACGTCCCTGGCTATTCTGCCGACTCTGAATGATTTGGTGATGTTGGGGTGGAGCAGATAGAGCTGGGAGGAATGATGTAGTGCAGACCAGAACCAAAAGAGTCAACCCCGTGTATTGTGTAGATTTCATTGTTCTATAGGACCTGAAATTAGTGTAACAAAGGGTTAATTAGGAAAACTTAACCGTATCCATTTCACCCTCCTTAAGATTTTGGCTATATCTGTGGGCCTTTGCCCTTTTGAGGGCAATTCAATATCAAATATCTACAAGTATCGTAAATACGATACGGATACAATGCAACACGCGCTGAAAGTAAATAAAGCCAAACACGCGCGCTATGGCCATTTTTGTTCAATAAACCACGGATCTTTCCCTTTTTATTCAGAAAGGGAAATAGGCCGCTCTCCTCAGAGATCTGGCTGGCCATTCTTTCGATTTTCATTCATTGTTAAAATTATGAATGAATATTTGCATACAAATAAGCTATGAAATATCCCACCATTGTCATACTTGTCTCCGAGCTCTTTCTCTGAGGAGGAAATTTCAGGGCTCGATTAGATTTAGTTCTACTATCCTAAATTCATTTAATCTATAAATGAAATGGAGTGCGAGAGTAACTCCTTTGTGTATTGTGGTAGTATCGTACATGAGAGCTTGGCTTTTACTCTCAGGGTCTCCCTAAAAACCTACATTGATAAGATTAGCAAACATGCTATAAAAAATTCTATAAGATGTATTTAATGCGCTAATAAGAATGGCGTGTATTCTTCTATCTGATAGTGATCCTGTGGACCTGTACCAGTTTTTATGAGAAGTTGGAAGCTTGGGTGCAATGATAATCAAGCCTGATAATCAAGAGATCGATTCTTGTGCACACACAAGTGTCAGTAAGTGTCAAGTATTTTCACTTCCGATAAGAACTCGACTTGGTGTTTCACTCTTTCTCTAAATCCCGAGTATCTGGTACATGATATGGGCTGCAAGAAGCCTTTAAATCTTAATTGCCCCTCAGCGAGAGGTAGGAATAAGTGTTAGGAACAGACACTTAAAGATAATTAGATCAGAGACGGGTTCGTGATGTGAGATGCCTACTTCCCCCAACTTCTTTAGGTTTCATTGCACACGATTATTAATGCAGGTTGCGTCTAGTGTAATTTAAAATAGATAAACAAAAGAAAGTTGCTCTGATTTTATATCTGCTTTCAAGTTTAAGGCTTTATGTCAATAATGCAATGACTGTCAATGAATGTCTTTAAGGAAAAGATTTTGCTAATTTTTTTGAGCATATATCATAAAACTCTTAATGAAGCCTATCGTGGCTCTAAATTGCGAATAAACGAGTGAAATCGAACCCGACCTGACCTAAAGATTTCTTGAAATAAATGGGAAAAAACTTGCGCAAAAACTACAATTAATCATTTAATGGATTGATAGGGGTTTCCCTTTAGGCTTGAATACATCTTCACCCCTAAATGAACCCCAGATGAACTCGATTCGTTTTATTGAGCAATAAAATGGATGCATCACTGCAAATAAAAACAAAGCTACTCATTTGTAAAGCGTTATAACTAAATAAGCATCTTCCACACAATTAAATTGCAAATTTGTGTGAACACCTGGTTAATCTCATCGGAGGAGGCTGAACTTAAAAATATATTGCTCTCATTTATATGACTTCCTTCCTTTTGGACTTGTACTATTTAAAACTTAAATGTCAGCATTCCAGGTACTATTCTCATCCTTTTATTTTAAGTAGATTTCCCCCATGCATTTAAACTGCAATAACTTGAAAAAGAGGGTGCTTGGAATACCCAGGATTGAAACTAGAGTGAATATGAGAGCTGAAAAGCAAAACCAGGACATCCGGTTTCTTCGACTCAGCTCTAAACTTGAATGGTATGAGTGCTCATCGAGTTCACTTTCATTTTATTATTTGTATATTTATTTATTGGGGAGCGGATCCGCCTTAATTGTTGTTTTTCTCTCATCAGGATGAAGAGAAGCGAGGAGAAACAACGGCTTATACTGGTTTACTAGTATGTACAATCATTTCAAATGCAACTGATCCTGAGCCATATCTAAAGCATAATCCTATTTGTATGTACGGATATACAATGCAATGCAAATAATTGCAACTCGCGTATTCCAATAGAACTTTCATTTCTTACTAAACCTAAATTGGATTGTCCTCCAATACATATGAGAAGGATATGATATTGCATTTCTTATTTACCTCTTTATTATCCGTTCTATAATTCTATTGTATCCGCATGTGAGTCAAGTGATTTGTAAGCCCCTACAATTGTATCTTTAAAGAATGCTAAATAATTCAATTTGCTTGTAAATAGATATTCTAATATACAATACAATACTGTGTATGTAATTCTTTTGTGGTTTGTTAGAAAGTATTATCGTAGTATTTTTTTAGAGAACTTTGACTCCTGACTCTTGCTTGAACTATGAACTTGCACTTTCAATTGATTTTTTAGGTCTAAGCCTTAAATCTGCCCCTTTGACTCAGAATTGTCATTTGCAGAACCCATCAAATTGGATGCAATGTAATTTTGAGTAATTTAACTTAAAGATTCTGAAGAAACCCTCAACTTTCTACTACTGCCATTCTTCCAAATTGCTTTAAATTAATGTGCCCTTTTTTTACAGGTTTTTTTACAGGTGAGGATGATAAAAAAGTACTCTTCTTGAATACGTGTTCAAGTAGATACTTGAAGATGTGCCATGCAATAACAAAATATGGATGAAATATGAAATATGAATGCAAATTGTACGGAGGATGAGATGCTTTGTTATACTCTTTTTTAGCTCTTCATTCTACTTGGAGCAGTGTGAAAAATATAGGGTGAAAATAAATGAGTCGTATATAAAAGGATCGGGGTCACATTTTGAAAAGCTCATCCAAGAGACTTGTACTCTATGCTCTCTCCCCTTCTGAATGATGCTAAGCAGACTGGGGATCCGGCACAAGATTAATTAAGGTATATTAAAGCTAACTAGGTATACGAGGAGAAGATATGATTTGAATGAAAATAGACTTTCGAATACCCGCAAATATTTTAGCAGCTTTTGCTTATGTAACCGGTTCAGAGATAAAGTAACTGTGCGAAAATAGTAAATCAGGGGAGAGAATAAGCAAATATGAATATTGATGGAGAGCGGGCTCCTTTATATAGGATGATTGAACGGCCAAAGATGTAAATATTTATGACATTGATTTTGTTTATGCTATTTCCTCATTTCGTACCTCGAGTTTTCACCGTAAAAGAGGAGTAAATCTATCGATTCTTTGAGCCATTTTATTTAAGAGCTTTTTAATACACCTTTTTACTTTTCTGTGGAGAACCGAATCGAATTGCTAAATTATCTTTATAAATAAAGTAAATAACAATGCTAATCCAGGCCTTTAAACTGTAGACCTCAAACTCTGAAATGACTTTTATTGCACTTCCTGAGAAGTCATTAACTTTTCTGTATAGGTAAACTTTTAATTTATCTTTTATTCCTATTCCTAATGCACTTCCTTTTAATCATTTGCAAAAGGAAGACCCCTATTACCCCAGTCCTACTTACTAGCTGTCTAGTAAATTAAATGCTTAAACAAATGAGCGACAATTAATTTACCTTATTTCTTGGGGTATCACAGACTCTTCCTAGTTGTTGTTTTGAGGGGGTGGAATGAGCTTAA
>JAAZTK010002777.1:0-10531 GCA_036507255.1 Megalothorax incertus | reverse complement strand
TTGAATTCCAATTTAACCTTTATTTTTAACTCCGCCCACGGCCATGACCCCTGGGGGAGGGGTCAAATCCCTAAATTGTTAATTTCTGGTCAAAAGGTTTAGGAAACTCGGTCCCAGGGGGTAATATGACCTCCTGAATTTAAATATGGCATCAAAACACATCCAAGAAATTTCAGATGGCTCCGAACCTTCGGATTGGATTTGAAACAATTTCTCATCGGATCACAAGTGGATCGGATGTCGGATGGACGCTACTCAAATTGCATTGAAAGGAATCCGCGGGATCCCGCTTCTATCTGGAATCCGAAGTTCGGATTCCATATAGAACCGAGATTCATTTTTAATCCAATGACCGCTCAACGGATCCCTAATTGGATCCCATTTCCAATCCCAAATGCCATCGGATCCACGGCCCGAATCCGTGGAACTATTAGCCTCATGAATTTATATTCCAAGATAAGAGTCTCAATTTCCTCACATGCTCCTCGTTGAATGGGATTCGCCTGGAATATGAATATTTTATCAAAGCATTTGACCTTGGAACTGGACTTTATTTCCTCATTTCCGGATTGATGGGATTTGGCGTATTTTCATTGACAGAAAGCAAAATGTTGGCGTCTCAGACCTAATCCTGGCGTTGATATCATCTTTCCTGGAAAAAGGCGTGGAAATTGAAAGAATGATTCCTTCCAGAAGATGGCTATTTGGTCTATCCGGAGCATGGCTTTTGGCGTCAAGAATTGTCATTTCAAATGGATATAAATCATTCCTGATGGCAGGGTTGGAAGCGCGGTGCTTCAAGCGCCGCTGTATAAAAACATCTCCATAAGATTTTATTGACCTGGCTCAACATGGATTTATGATCATTGGTATTTTAAAGATGATCAAATTCCGAATTTTGCAGAAATAATTATTCAAAATGCCAAAAAATAAAATTTGATATTTGGTAAATTATAATCACAATTTATTTCACTGGAAAGTGAAATCCAGATTTAATCCAGATTACAAATTAAACCAAACTCTCATAAATTTGTTAGGAATTTATAAAAAAAAAGTTAAATTTTGCAAGAAATCCACTTTGATGTGTTATTTGGAGAATATCCGTGCCATCAAATCATTCTTTGATGACAACCTTCCCATCAACAGTTGGGCTACTGGCTAATCTCCAATATTTAGATACCCGGATATCATCTTTACCTTTTTCCAGGAACATTTGATTAAATCTGGATTTTACCAGAAGCTGGAATTATTTCTAAACTCGACGCCTAATCTGAAGACTCCAGTGCAGAGGAAATATTATTTCAAATTGATATCACTTCAGAGAATTGGGAAATCAAATCGCAAAAGCTCAAATCAAACAATATTACCAATTTCAACTCATTCTTCCCGTGTTAAAAGATTTTTATTTAGTTCAGATTCGCCTTCAAATACAATAATTCTTGGTATTTGATTCAAAGATTGAGGATAAGAATGGTTCTTCCTCATGGGGGATGTTAGGGGATGAGGTCAAAAGTCCAAAAAAGAAGGTAGATCAAAACTTTTGATCTACCTTCTTCCCCTTCTTCCTCGGAGAACCTTCCCTCCATCATGGCATCAACCCTAATTGTAATTAAATGCAATCCTATATCTACTTTGGATTACTTTGGATTAATTTGACTAATTCTAAAATAGGAATCAAATGAGGAAAAAGAGCAAAAAGTCCAAGAAGTGACATCAGATAAGAATATTGAAAAATTTTAATATTATTTTATATTAATTTAATGATTTCTCAAAAGTTTACACATTAAAATCATATCAAATTTAATTCCACCATCTCTCTAGCCGTTTCTTCCATAAAATCATAAGCTTTGTAGCTCATTTCAACAGCTCCCATAAACTCACAAATGAATTTCTCTTGTTCATCATCACTTGGCGTCGTCCTCGGTTCAAATGGATTTGAATTGATCTCACCCTTGGCTTCTCTGAGGTCTGGAGAAGGCCATTTCCCCATTTGTAGGGGGATGCTGGACCCTAGGCCGATAAAAGTAGGCAGAATTGTGAGTTTAAAAGACTCGAGGAAGTTGACACGAGTAAACCTGAGTGGAGGAGGTGTATTTAAAGAGATTAAAGCTTGAGTAAATGTCTCATAATAGGAATTAAGTAGCTTTTGAAGGTGTTCCCTCCGAAATTGAGGCGTTGTACTCGTGTATATGAGGACACTGAGATCCTCGTATATATTCCCTCGATGAACTTGTTGGAAATCAATGAATTTTAGACTTTCCGGCTTGGAGGAGGAGTCATATTTGATGAGGATATTGTTAATCTGGAAAAAGGTGCATCTTTTATTTAGGGATCTTCAAATTAAATCAAAGTATATTAGTAAATACCCATAAATCGCCGTGTATTATACAGGGAAAGTGGAGTTTATCAGTGTTCCAAAAGGTACTCATGAATATCTCAAAGACCTCGTCATCCTTACCAATCCTATCCATCTTTGAAGCCAATTCTGGATCCCTTTTCCTCATGAGCCTCTTGTATGCCTCGAAAGAGCCCACAATCATTGCTATTTCATTAAAATTGAGCTTTTAAATCAATTTAATATGGATTTCCGAACCTTTATAAGTCTCCAACTCGTTCGGGATCTTGTAAATCTTGGACCAAGAGTCCAAATTAGCCAATGACAAAGAGTTTTCATTCTTAGAGTTCATTTGAAACACTTTCTCGCCTTCCCACTTGAGGAACGAGTATGTTAGTGCATGAAATCTCGCCAATTCTTTCAAAATTAGGGATAATTCATCTTCGTTAAGTCCCACCAGCTTGTCAGGCATTCTGTAACCCTCCGGTCTAAGGTCTTCCATAAGAATATAGTCGGAGGTATTAGTATTTGAGAGACCCCCGTGAAATTTGGGGCAAAGACGCTCAAGAAAGTCCTTTTCAAATCCAGTATTTTGAGAATGAGTTCGAAGAAGTGGGGTTAATTCAGAATAGAATGTATGTTCAATGGGGAATACTTTGTAAACGATCATATCACGAAGTCTCTCATCCCCTGGTGGTGGCAACGTCTTGTAAATAAGGTTGAGTCTCTGATCAGAAGTTGTGTCAACTTGGATCCGTTTAAGAATGGACCCACCCGCATTATCCCCAACCTGACACCCGTCGGACGCGGAGAAATCCAAGATTTGGGCTTTGAGGATCTTCTCCAGGAAGGGGGTAGTCAGTTGAGGGTAGGGATTGACCTTAGAATTATCAGATTTGGATCCCATTGAAGTTAAAAATGAGATTTTGGCCAGGCCACGGCAAAGTGTTTGGAACTGGCGAGGGTAAATCTAGAAGAGCTTTATATACCTAGCATTCTATTGGGATTGTTGGCTTGAAATCAAATAAAATGTTGATATTCAAGTTTGTAGTGAGATGAATAACGTATAAAATTATAAATATGCGAATAATTAATTAAAAACGTTGTGAGTTGAGATTCTGGTTTTATCAGTTAAAAACAAGTGACTCATACCCATTAAAAATGCACTGCAATGTTAGAATGGACGTCGGAAGGACCTTAAATAGAGAAATTCTGGAATGAAATTCAGGCCTGATAGCACGTTAAAAATCTCAGCAATTCAAACTTGGTCTTCGGACCACAGGTCAATTCCCAATACAAACATAATTTTTTTGAACTTTTTGCAAATATATTCATCATTTTTTATTTATTTTTTTGCATATTATTGTACTGATATTTAAGTTAAAAGTAGATGCAATTAGATAGATTATGTCTCGAGTTTAAAAAAATTAGATTTTATTTGGTTCATAAACATGTTTTAATTTTTTATTAAATAAATATTTCGGTAATCTCGAAGCTCTTCTAATCGTAAATATAATACAACATTTTGGAATCGAATGTTAAAAACAATAAAAAATGGCACAACAATTTATTTACCTACTTAAAAAATTTAAAGCTCGGTCAATCTCGTTTTTTTTAAATTATTGGTTTGAAGAATACCACGACTTTATCATAATAGCAACTCTGGACGGAACATTATTCTGTTGAAATTTCTTTAATCGTCAATTTCCTAAAAGTGTGATCAATTTTATTAATAACAATGCAATGACACATGTAATATTAATTACTTTATTAATTGCTTACATAAATAAACTTTGGGGGAGATTGATTCACAATCCCTTCCTCCTCGGTCTTGACGAGCAGCATCCTCCTTTGGATTGTCAGATTTTGTACATGCTTCAACATTGATCGATAAGGCCTAAAAATTTAAAAATTAATTATTTCTAATTAGCTCCGTTTATTTTAATGAAATCCCTTACAAAAGGAGTAGGAGATGATTGCAGACAATTGAATGAATTTCCATCCAACTCCTTCGGATTTCTCCCCTAGAAGAATATTAATTTAATTAATTATATACCAATTAAACCACAATGTCCACCCCAATTTAATTAAATTCTTAATTAGTTTAAGTCACTTTAAATTCATTAATTCAAGACTTTAAAATTAAATTACAAACCTCTTTTTATTTACATGTTTGTAAAACTCTTGATTATTCTTTTCAATCTGCTTGTCTATCTCAACCTGGGTTAGCTCCTTCATTTAATGTGGATCGGAGGTCAAAGGTCAATTAAATCGACATCCTTAATTAAATTAATTAGAATTTAGAACTTAAATTTTAAAATTCAAAATAAATTTAATGGGGATAAACCCGGGAAGGAACCGCCAAATAATTTTTCAAAAAATTGCATTTTTCTGTGCAGCTCAAAATTTAAAGAATTGACAATTTATTTTACCTCTTGAGGACCGTCCTAGGACATACTGACATCGTCAACAGCGACTGACCCCCCTCCCCTAAAAAGGCAAGTGTTATTTCCATTAGGTGAAATTAATTAATCGTGGTATTTTTGATTATTTCGGCCAGATAAGCTCATTTTTGAAATAATAAATTTTGGTTGTTTTTTTTCCAATTTTTTCTAAAAACCGATTAATTTAATTTGAGTATTATTAAACAAGTAGTAATTACTAATTATGATACTTTTTATGCTTTATTAATTTGTGTACTAATGCCCATTATTCACACAAACACAGATGAGTTCAAAGACTCGAAAGATGGACGAAGCTGACTCTTCAGATTCGGAGGATGAAAGGGATCCAGACTTTATTCCAAACCGGTCATCCTCAACTTCACTCTTTTCCTCTGTTAAAAAAGCTGGGAAGCTCTCCATTATGTCACCAATTCAAAAGAAAAAAGAATTTGAAAAGAAAAATAGTCAAGAGAAGCGTAGGCTGTCGATGGATGAGGAAGGAGATTTTGCAGAGGAAGACTCGGATGATAGGAAATTAGTTAAAAGGTCAAGGCGTACCCTGAGAGCCCCAAATGAGATGGAAAAGGAAGATGGAGGTGAAGGTGGAGAGGGAGAGGAGGAGGAGGATGAGGATGATAAAGATATTGAATTAATTGAAGCTCCACCATCACCAATTCTTCCAGCAGGAGAGGATCCAAATCAATATTCTTTCAAATTAAGTGGTGATGAAGGGCTGGAATCCGCTGCATTTCATTGTCGTGTTCCATTTGATCGGCTTTCAACACCTGAAGCTTTCTCATTCTCTGATATTGCTAATAAAGGACCTACTCCATCCCAAAAACTCTACCTTTATCTCCGAAATCGAATAGTAAGCCCCAAATCTGTACCTTTTTTAAAAATTTGAATTTTTTTTAAATTTAATATTTTAGCTTCAACTTTGGCTTGAAGATCCAAGGACTGAATTAACTCTAAAATCAGTCTGGAATAAATTGGAGGCGCCATATAATACAGACAAGAAGCTAGTGTATAGAATTTACCAGTTCCTCAACCGACACGGCTATATAAACTTTGGTATATTCAATGAATTAAGCGTAAGTAAAAAAAATTCCAAAATAAAAGGTAAAAAATGTCAATTTTTATAAGAAATCATGTTTTCCAGGTACCTCCAAAGCATAAAAATCCAATAAAAGTGATCGTAATTGGAGCTGGTGTAAGTGGACTCTCAGCAGCGAGGCAAATGAAGAGATTTGGTATGGATGTAACCATTTTAGAAGCCCGGGATCGAGTTGGAGGAAGGATAGCTACATTTCGAAAGGCACATTTTGTAGCAGAGTAAGATACAATATTATCTAATAGTAATTTTATGATTATTTCATTCTAATTATGTTATTTTATTACAGTCTTGGAGCGACTGTAATTACAGGGCTCGGAGGTATTTTTTATATATATTAGTTATATATTATTTTATATTATATTATATTATAATAATTATAATAATTATAATTGGAGGGAATCCGATTACAATCCTTTCAAAACAAATTGAGCTGGATCTACATCGGATTACACAAAAATGTCCCTTATATGAAAGTAATGGAGAAACAGTTCCAAAGGAGAAAGATGAAAAAATTGAAAAAGAATTTAATCGTCTACTTGAGGTGATTAATTTGAATTTGGATAGTATTGTAAATTATTTATATTTACCTCAACAGGCTACGAGTTTTATTTCCCATCAACTCGATCTAAACTATACACATATCAATGGTAAAGAAGGTGTGAAAGCTGTAAGCCTCGGAGATGCCCTCGAATGGGTTATAAAGTATGATTGAGAACCAGTTGTTCCATTCATTTTTATTTCATTTATTTTTTTTACGCAGATTGCAAGAAAAACACGTCAAAGAGAAGCAGTTGGAGTATCTTAAGACTGTAAATGAGCTCCTTATTAAACAAAAGGCGTCCATAAGCAAGGTATTTTAATAAAAATAGAGATCCTATCAATATTTATTATATTTATTATTAAAAATGTAGATTTTGACATCAAAGAGCGAGATTCATGTGTTTGAAAGGAAATACAAGGAGCTGGAGAGCCTTCCAAAGAGGGATGTGACTCAAGAGTTTGCATTTCGTGTAAATATATTTAATTTACATTATATTTTATATTGGAAATTTGTTCAAAGTGATAATTTACGGGAATTTCAGGCTGTAGCTCATGATCTATATGAGCTAATAAAGGTAAATTGTATACCTTAAATGAATCACGGAGATTTAATATTCTTCAAAATTTTAGGAATACGAAAAACACCAAGAGGAATGCAAAGAACTTGAAAATAAAATCAAAACTCTGGAAGCGGATCCTCCAAGTGAAGTATATTTATCACCGAGGGATAGGCAAATCCTTGATTGGCATTTTGCTAACCTGGAATTTGCAAATGCAGCCATTTTGAAAGAATTATCTCTCGCAAACTGGGATCAGGACGATGATTTTGAATTTACAGGCCCTCATTTGACCAGTAAGTTTGTATAAAACTAATAATATAAAAATTCTAATCTGGAATTGCAATTAACTTCAGTTCGGAACGGATACTCTGCGGTTCCAGTCGCCCTCTCAAAAGATTTGGACATCAAATTCGGGACAGGTATAGACTTTAAAGTTGCAATAATATTCCTAGAAAGAAAGTTTATGGCAATCAAGTTTAAATGGGTTGGTTTTGTTCGTTGAAAGCTGTACGCCAGATCATTACGAAAGAGGATAAGATGGTGGTGATTACAACGGAAGCAAATGACACTGCGGAGGCTGCCAAAACTGTTTATCAAGGTAAGTATGGGCATACTGCCATGATTTATTGAAGAATTTTTTTTGAATTTAAACGTTTTTTTAATTGTTTTGTAGCGGATTTGGTTCTATGTACACTTCCTTTAGGTAAATGGACATGAAAATTAGTAGTAAAAACTTTATACTAATTGCATTTGCATTTGTTTTTAAAGGGGTACTTCGTCATTCGGTCAATTTTTTTAATGCTTCGCCTGGAAATAGTAATTTCCGTTCAATTTGTACAAATAATGGTAAGTATTGTGACTATACGTTGCAGTAACTGTCTATTGTATTACTTAAATAAATGAAATATCTTTTTTAAAATAGCCGTCGAGTTTGTTCCACCGCTGCCCAAATGGAAGGTATTTATTGTAATATTACCTATAGGCTATGCGTGTACAATATAGTATGTTGTAATTCATTTTTTACTCCCCCAGACTGATGCAATTACAAATCTTGGATTTGGGAATTTGAATAAGGTGGTCCTATGCTTTGATCGGGTATTTTGGGATACTAGTTGCAACCTTTTTGGACATGTTGGCTCCACTACATCCTCTCGAGGTACGATCCTAATACATTTTCCACTCAATTTTTCATTTGGTTAAAAAATATACGGAATTTCTTATAAAAAGGGGAACTTTTTCTATTCTGGAATTTGTATCGAGCACCAGTTCTACTTGCTCTTATAGCTGGTGACGCAGCAGCCGTTGCAGGTACTCTATTAAGCATTTTATTCTTATATTCAAGCATACTTAAATGTTATCTTGCAGAGGAAGTCTCAGATGATGTGATTGTTGGCCGTTGTATAGCTGTACTTAAAGCTATTTTTGGGAATAATGTTCCACAGGTGTGTAAATCCACATTCAAAGCTTATAATTAGATTTTTAATGTATTTACGGATTTTCTACAGCCTCGAGATACACTTGTAACACGCTGGAAGGGAGATCCATGGGCTAGAGGGTATTTTCTAATGATTTATGTCTTACTTTTATTGAAATTCTACATGTATTATTGAATTTTTTCAGGTCCTATTCATTTGTAAGCGTTGGAGCATCAGGAAATGATTATGATACTCTTAAAATGCCAATTTCCGCACGGACAATGGACGAAGATGCCCCTACAAATCCGGATGAACCTCAAAAAGAGGATAAACATCGTCTATTTTTCGCAGGTTTGCTTTTTTCGTCTCTTTTTATTTATAAATCTGATTTTACAAGTATATTAAATTCTTATAGGGGAGCATACATGCAGGAATTACCCAGCTACTGTAATTTTATCCCATTTTTACAGCCTAAATAAGATTCATAACTTTGTGGGTCATTTTTTAAAAGGTACATGGAGCTCTGCTAAGTGGTCTGAGGGAAGCTGGAAGGATTGCTGACGAGTTCCTCGGTGCACCTCATGCGAATGATGTGTCCTTTGACCCTTCCTCACTGAAATGAACCCTCTGTCAATGGATTCTCAAAAGTGAGCTACTCATTAATTAAATCCTATACATTTTAACTATATTCATTTCCTCCATTGTAAATGAATACTCCTCATACTACCTATCTATCTTCCTTATCCTTATTCATTAGGATTTACTTAATAGATATAGGTATGTATATTCTAGTAGGATATCCTATTTATTAGTATGAAATGTTTACATTTTGGAATTTCTAAATAAACTTTAATTAAAAGAACGCAATTTACATGTAAATAATACTAGTAATTACTTAAATGGATTTGATTTATTCAGGGCTTGTCAAATTTGAAATAACAATATAATTTTAAATACGAACTTAACAAAGAAATTGGAATATTTCAATATAGGATAATTCGGAATTTTAACATGGATTTTACTAGTTCAAAACTTTAAAGTAGGTAACCCTTAAATGAACGAATAATTAGAGAGCTATACATATTGTATTATCTAGTGTAAGTAGATACAAAAGTATTTATACGAATTTGTAAAACAAGTATATCGTACTACAAGTTTATTCCAGACGTGACTAATAAAAAGTAATGAATTTATCATAGGATATAATATTATATTTTATTCATTGGTCATGAATCCTAGCATAGCTTAGGTCAATTAACAAAGGGTTTAGCATCAATCTTAACTTCTCATCTTTCACGACTTTATTTTTGTAATTGTAGATTAACATATGATTAGATGTACTACTATCTGTAGGTTAAAATACAATATTACATTTGTATATTATTATATTGTGAGCTTACATATTAACATTATACTATCGTATTGACTGGAATTATTTAATGACATTTTGACTCTTTTTTTCCCCTATATAAGTCTATTCTCACTTTATTTGAAATGGCTTGATATGAAAATGCATTAAAAGCATCAGTAAATTAGGATTAATTAGATTTCAGTGTGGAAAGTTGGTCGCTCAATCCCAATCAAACGGAATACGGCAGGTGCAAGGTACACTACGTTAAATCCAATCGCGGTATACGTGAGGAATTTATAGGTAAGCTCGACAAGGACTTCCTTTTTCGTTGCATTCGCCTGAAACATGCAAAAAATATTTATCGTTAGCTGTAATATATAATATTAAGACTATTACTATTTTAAATATACTTTTACTTTTAGATAGGTATAATTAGAACTTACAATATAGGAGATCTCTTTAGAATGGACTAGAGTTCGGATGGTGGCATAAGCAGCAGACTTGACAAGTGCTCGGGTAGCTACTACCACACATAGTCCAATCATTAAACGTAGGAGTGAGAGCCCCAGCATATTGGTGCCTGGCCAAAGTACAGGGTAAGGTGGTTCAATTGGTGGACCCCGTATGATCCCCAATTGGTAATTGACAATGGCTCCAGAGAGGAGTCCAGAGCATGATCCAAGGATGACGATTGTGTCACCTCTTGCTGGGGTCCAACGATCACCTCCAGGCGAGAATATTGCCATTAAAATTGTCCCAGTAAAGAGAAGGA
>JAAZTK010002776.1:0-10532 GCA_036507255.1 Megalothorax incertus | reverse complement strand
ACTCTGATATTATGTATCGCATATATCCCCTATTACTTATATATAGGAACCTCTTTATAAGGGACCAAGTCCGCTATATGGAAAGTTTCTTTATAAGGGAACCTCTCTATAACGGACTAATTTCGACCGGCCCTTCGAGTCCGCTATAGAGAGAGAGCACTGTATTATATATTTTTTTATTAATTAAATTATTATTTAGATCCTTCTGAGGTCAACTATAATGAAGCTTACAAAGAGATACTCGGATTTGGGGAATCTTCAGACTACTCGGGGGTGCGAAAGGTAGAAATTGGATTAATTTCAATTTGCAAGTAAATAATTTTTTTAAATTGGATTTTCTAAATTACAAAGGAGTTTCAAATGGAGATGGAATTGTTTCGTAATAAAAGGAATAAAGAGACCTTGAAAAAGTGTTGTACTTCCGGATGTAAATCAGAGGACATGGGAGTATTTTGCTAAATTGAATTCATAATAACATTGAAATAATCAAATGGCATTTACCTAAAAATTTATTAAAATATTGTAGTATAACTAATCTATTAAATAAGTATATAAAATTTTCAACGCTAATAAATTTAGTGATATATTTTATATTATATGTAACTTGTCATGTATTACAATATTTTCTAAATCTAATACAACAGATCTTTGATTTGAGAAATATTTTATAAATAATACATTAGATTCATAAATTCTCAATTCATTTTTCATTGCTTTACATTTTAATTTTATATTAAACATATTTGATGTAGTATAATGTTTGCAATAAAACGTATTATATAATATTATTAAAAATTATATTTATTAATTACTAATTACAATACTAATTAGGGACATGGATTATATGTAAAAGATTGCAGTCTTTGTTTGCATAATATATACCTTTATAATATTATATTTTGCACATAAAAGGGCCCCAATATCTATTCAGATTGAACTTGATTAATATTATACATATTTCAATATAAATACCTAAGTATTGTAGTAAGTATGTATCGTAATCTAAAGGCATTGCAATATACTAAGGATAAGCCAAAATTTTAGCATGTATCCTAAATCTAAATATTTTTTGTTTATTTTTTAGGACTATTTTTGTCCAAATTGCAAAGCACATATTACTACTACAGGCCCTTTAAAGGAGCCTTAAAAGTTAATTCATAAATATATATCGAATTAAATTCGATATCATCGAAGAAACTAACATTAAATCTAAATATCTATCCCCTTTAATCACTGTATGGCAATTAAGGCTCTTTGGGGAGGATCTGTGACTATTACCATCCTCTCAGGGACCCATTCCTCCTCCTCCACGACAACTTCCAGAGGTTCCACAAGCACGCCATCTTCCACCCTCTCAAGATCATATTGATTGCCCAGATTAGGCTCCTTAACCATCGTGTTTGTCTCCTCATGGCGATTAGAAGGAGCTTGGACTTCTATTGGACGCTCCCTTGGCTGTATATAGGGTCGGGCCGATAGAGGGCGATTATACCGACTTGTTTTAATCAATTCATTTCCTTTGTGTCCAATTCCAGTCTCACGAGGTATCTCATCAGATGAGGGTGGACGAATATATTTGGCGTTGACACCTCCACCCCTTTGGTAAGGACTCCAAACGTTTTGAGCCCGATATCTTGGTTGTGTCCATCTATCGGGATAGTCCATCTCAAGGGATGCCCTATGGAAGGCAGGAGGCGGCGAAGGGGTCCCTCTAGCGGTAGTGTCCTCGATCAGACTTTGAAGGAGATTTATCATGTAACCACCCTATATTTAAAAATTATTTAATAAATAGCTAACCATAAATTGCAAAATGTACCTGAATTGGGGCAGGTGGCGCTGTTGGAGGTTGGTGCCGAATCGCAGGTGGATTTGTGACCCTAGGTGGCGCTAGTGTTGTGATTTCTTGCTGAATTTCGTTCCTAATCAAGCATTAATTCCATTACCAAAATTAAACCCACGGATTCTCAAATATTTAAAAGCTTACATCGGTTGCCTAATATTGATTGGTTTGTATCCACAATATTTTAGTAGTGATTTCCGGTAGCAAGGGGTAGAGCAGCATTCTTCTGTGATACTCCTTCCAATCCTCGACAGATATTCGTCCACGTTATACGTACCTGGCTTTGTATGACCCTCCCCTATCGTCTTATAAGCTATAAATTGCAGTTTATTAAAATTAGGTAAAAATTTGCAATAATTTCTATTTTAATGCAATTACGTGCAATGATCCTTTGTTCAGCATTGGCGCGGAATAACTCATATTGTGCTTGCCTACACACACTTTGTATTTCAGCGTGAAGGCGTGTCCCACAAGCGGTAATCTGTCGATCCTCCAGATGAAATTCACGGGATGCACCTTGACCTTGGCGTTGGCATCTGGCAGCGATAGCCAAAATCAAAAGACACAAAAGGACCTTAAGGGTCCGGAATTGTGTTCTCCGCATCCCAAACCCCCGAATTACTGAAATTTAGTTTTTGAGAAGGGGAATTTGGGGGCAACTGCAATTTTTAAGACTGGAAAATTGCAATTCAGAATTTTGCAGGTATGAAAAGGGTCAAATGAGGGAGATATCGTGGGGCCTTTTTATACTATACTCGAAAAGAAGTTAAAAATAACATTTTTTGAAAAAGTTCCGAGATTGAATGAACTGCAAAATTAAAGTGCAACGATGGAGGAGAAATTCCGGTAAATTAGGTGGGATTTAGGGGTGACCCTTACGACCCACACAGTTCAATTGATACTGTACTCCGGATTAATCCGAATAATCCTCTTTCAATTATGCATACCTATTGTATGATCAATGTATAAAAATGAGCCAAGATTAAAGGGCATTGATTCTGATCCTCCAATTTGTAGGATTAGAGGCCTAGGAAAACTAAAGAATATCCCAATCAAAGATTTACCTATCCCATTGATATTTTTAGGTTTTTAAGAATTTTTTATGAATTGAGAATCAAATTGAATCTATATATTGAATCTGGGTAGTACTAGTCGAAGATTATTAATGACTCAAACGTACGAAATAAATTAAAATTAAATACATAAAATTTAGATTTTTACAGCAAATTCGGAATAATTCAAACTATTGATATATCTCTCAACGGGGCTAAAAACGCTAGATGACAATTTTGAGAATAATTTGCTATCTTTCTTCAAATTGTTTAAAAGTCCCTTAAGATTAATTAGCAATTCGTCCAGATCATAATCCTCAATATCAAACCGGGAAATGATTTCGTAGACACCTTGGCTCAAATCCTCAATTTTTGCGTTGTAATCTGGGATAGTTCCGTGCATCACTCGGATTCCAGTCTCCTCAGCTTGATGACATCGGCATCTCTTTCCAGGTTCTTGACATTGCCGGAAGTTAAATGAACAATCCATGATTCTCAAGAGTGTAGGGTTGAAATAAAAAAATAGATTGAAGAGATTCTCATCAGAAAGGTTTATCTGATTTTGGTAAATCCGGTATCGGGGTCCAATCCGATTTTCAAAGTTCATAGAACGCATCCGTGTCAGGTTCAGGAGGACCACACCGGCGTTGAGACCATATGAGGGTGCCACTGATCTCAGATTTAACCATCTCTTTTGGGGCAGTAAAACTTGAGGTGACAAGGCTGCAATTTGCTGGGGGTCAAAGGTCGAAAAAATGCCCCAAACATCGCGAATATCGGCCAGGAATAGAGTTTCGATATTTACGTAAATGAGAGCATCAATATGGGGCAGTATGGACTAAAAAATTAAAAAAATTCAATGGAATTAATACATTTAAATTTTAAGATATTAAATAAATCAATGATTTTTTACCGGAAGAAATAGCTTTTGAGTAAAACAGGGTCTGTAGAGCTCCTCCCACTCCTCATTTCCACTCCCTTTGGGATACATGGCCGGGTAAATTTCATATTCAAGCTTGAGACCAGATATTTTGGCATATAATTTCATATTTTTGACCTGAAACAAAACAAATGATTTTTCCCGATTGATTATAAAGCTTTTTTAAAAGAAATATGCACCTTTGAGATAAGCCTAGGAAGGTTCTCCTTTTTGGCAAAAGCCACCAAATTGACTTTTTTCGCATTCCTTCCAAAGATTATGATGGATTTGAGCAGGGATGTGACTTGTGCCAAGTTCCGGTCACAAACTCCAAATCCAATGGTGAGGATGCTCTTATCCGGTGAGAACCCTTGGCTTCTGTTGACGAGAGATGTCCAATTGTCCTCTGGGAATTTTTCAGGCTCAATAAATTCAAAACTTATAAGCATAAGTTTCATATTGAAAATCCCGAGGAGCCCCAATGTCCAAATTACGCACAAACACATGCACTTTTGAGCTAATTTCATTGTTGTTTTTTGGACCAACCGACTCCGGGAATCCTACAGATATAAGAAGGAATCTTATATTTTGTTGATTTCCTAGCATGTAAGTTGCCTTAACTTCGGCTCATTTAGAGATGCTTATCATCCCAATGGTATCATACCGAGGAGGGCACAATTTTGCATGATCGAGAAGAGTCAGAGAAGACTTCTTGATTATTTAAAATAAATATGCGATGGCTACCATTTGCATTGATTCAATTAATGAAGAATTAACAGGTTCTTGCCCATGATTCAAATAAACTGGTCTTGGCTTGGATTTGGGAATAATTTAATTTCCGATGATCCGATAATCATTCCGATGATCAAAATTCTTATCAGCCTCGCTAGCATACTTAGATTTTCGGGCCATTTTCTGAAGCTTGTCTTCGATGCTCCTTGTCCACAGACAGTTCGGCAATATATTCTATCTCTTTCTCGAGGGCACGAAAGAAGGAAGCTACGGGGAAGGTCCAATACTTGCGAGGTCCAGCGTTCTGGAAAAATTTCTGGAATTCACGTGCGACTTTAAAATCCTCAAACCTGACCCCTTAGCCGAGATCAAATTAGATGCATTATTTGTATGGGAATGAATGATTGGACGCGATTCAAAGGGTTCCCATCTGACCTATTGTGGCATATGTGATATTTGGCACTATAACTTTTTATTCTTATTTCACTCTTTAAATTAATTGCAAGTATAATATATATAGGGTAATATAGATAGGGTATTATAGGGGGCTACGGTCTACCTGCGTTGCCTTCGGCTCCTCAGTCAGCTTTTGTTAGTTTATTTATCATCCATCCCTTTCCTCAATTCCCCAAAAATACCCAAGTATTCTACCTTTCAAAATCCAAAATTTCAGAACCCTGGGTGCTCTGGAAAATAAATTTGATGCCCAATTAAGAACCTAGTTATTTTAGTATCTTTAGTTTAGAACGCTTGGAATTACCTACCTAATTTAAATATTGAGAATTTTACTTTCTAACAGCACCAATTGTCAAAAAAAATGTCAAAAAAATTTCGAATTTTTATAATACTTCCGCTTTTTAATAAAAAGTATTGCAAATACGAGTATATGTAGGAAGATAATGCTTAATTGCGGCACTATATTTTTGAAATGTCATATTCTAAGCATTTGGGCACACGATCATCTAATATTATGATTTATGACCTATTTTTTTGTATATCTAAGTTCATAGCCACTTATTCCCAATGACTTTTGGCACTTTGGGAGACATTTGTTGCCCTTTGTGTGCACAAATCCTAGCAGGATACACACGGAGCTTGGATTTTTATGTGCGATATGTCTGGACTCTGGATACAGATATCTGTAACAGTGTAACTCAAGGATTATAGGTAGGGTACTACTATAAAAGGTTTAGTACATGTATTGTCAATATCTAACCTGTAAAATCATATAAAATAATTTACTCTCAAATCTAAACATAGAGGGATATAAATAATTTTGCCCTCAGGAGCTAGGAATTGTTAATTTTTTATTATCTGTAGTACCTATGTACCTATGAAAAGGATTAGATGTAGGGTACCATTAATACAATACTATTATAAGCTAGTCCTGTAATGCATAATTCATATACGAGTATTCGTATGTAAGAGAATTAAAAATACAATATTTTATGTGACAAGTTTTAGACTAGTTGATAACATTTTAACCTTAAAATTATTGATAAGAAATTAACAAGACAAGCCAAAGAATATATCATACTCACAAATGATAATTTCTACCACCAATTTTTAAGTTTTGTAAATACCGAGACTAAACATATTTTTTTAGGTCATTCACGATAGGATACGGAAGTTCAAGTTCAAATTACAGGTTAGTTTTTCGGATATTATAAAAATATTGGTGCCTATATCTGATATCGTATTATCATATAAAGCAGTAGTATGTATTATAGGTACATTATCAAGCGAGAAGAAATATCTGTAATCCATAAAAAATCATTTAATATTTCTTTAGGAAGATGCCCAAAACCTCTAAATCCAAGCTAGCCCTCGTGATAATGGGTCCCTCAGGATGTGGTAAGACTGGGATCGGTTCTGGACTCGCGTCTGACCTCGGATGCCCTTTCCTTGAGGGGTGATTCCTTCCATCCCGAATCAAATATCTCAAAAATGAGTTCTGGAATCGCATTATCCGACTCCGACCGTTTCCCCTGGCTAAAATCCCTTTCAAAGGAAATTGAAAGAGCTTTGGGGGGTAGAGAAGAATTGAATACAAATGTACGAATAATAATGGCCTGCTCAGCACTTCGGAAATCATACCGTGATATTCTTCGTGGCTCAAAAACGGCAAGAAATATTCTATTCATATACCTTGAATGCACAAAAGAAGAATTAATATGCCGACTAGAATCAAGAAAAGGACATTTCATGAAGAGGAATATGTTGGAATCTCAACTGGAGACTTTTGAAGCCCCCTCCGAGGAGGAAATCCCATATTTCTTTACTTTTGATGGCTCCAAACCTCAATCTCAGCTTATTTCCGATATAAAACATGTAATTTCAAGCCTACCTGATTGAAATATCTTTAAATTTAGTTCAATAAAACCTTTTTGCAAAGTAGATTGAATTTCAAACCAAATATTGCTATTTCTGGATAATTTGATTTGACACGCAGTAGTAGTATAAGGAAATATTTACTCTAGGCTTTAATCCTATTATCCTATGACTCTTTTATGTACAATACTACTATACTCTGGGCCACAGGATCTTGAATATGAGTAGTTGTACACTTGAAATACACTGTATTACATATCGAGAGATGTCAAAGTAAAAGGAAAGCCGGCCCTCGGATCGATATCTCATCTCGGGGAATCCCGCCTCGGAGGATTCTCGGGAGATCCGAGAAGGATGGATCGATAAGTCACGGAGCCTGAACGGGCCAAACCCCAGACCTACTTTTTCATTCTTCTGTAAAACACATATCTCACAGGATCAGCGAAAAATAAATACAAAACCATTCCAATTAAAGCATTAAAAATGAGTTAGCATTGTTTGTGTGTGTGTGTCTTGTACAAATAGTAGGCAATTGTGCCAACAAGTTGATAAAAATAAAATGCTCAATTCAATTTACTTCTTCCTACTTATCCTTATCCCTTCATGGAGTGCCCAAAAGATCCCCTTGGGTAAGTCGAGTCCATTACAATTACCCTTAGAATAATCTCTCATTGAAGTTCATTGAAATTCATTGAATTTACAGGTGTGATATTTGGGAAAAATACACATGATGTCGAGATTCAAACTGCGGTACGTGTTTTATTCAAAATCTAAAAGCATTTAATATTTATTATATTTTTTTAAACAGTTTAAATACGCTATGATGACATATAGCACACCTCAACAACAATCCATGGGTCATACCTACGGCCCTTCACTTCTGGGTCATCAAAATCGGGATGATCTACTGGCCTATGTTGATCTCATTAATACTGCGGACCCTTATAAGCTCGCTCGAATAATTTGCAATCAATTTGCACGAGGTTTTTGTTTAAATTCTAGAATTTGGAACCATTTTAATGACTAAATTTATTTGCAGGGGTTTACGCAATGATTGGGATTATGAGCCCTGATTCTTTCCAAACTTTTCATCTTTACTCTAATACATTCCATATGCCTATTCTTTCGCATTGGTTCCCGGACCTCGGAAGAAAGATGGAAGAGAGGCAGGATTATGCAATTAAACTAGCGCCAGAACTTCATCAGACCATTCTAGACACTATTGATCATTATGGATGGAAGAATATAATTTATCTTTACGATTCTCAAGAAGGTATGGGGTTTGAAAGGTTAATTTCCGAAAGCCAAATTAAATTTTAAACTTTCAGGCCTACATCGACTTCAAGCAATCTTCCAAAAGCTGACATATACAAATGATTCACTCCAGATTGATATGGTCAAAAAGATTGCGGATGCAAAAGACGCCCTAAGCGTTCTCAGAAATATTGAAACTGCAAATCGGTGAGTTGACGTCAATAATCAATAGCAAATTTTGCATTTTTGTTTAAATTTTACGCTAGATGGACACCTAAATATGTCGTACTGGACTGTGAGACATCCCTCGTCAAGGACATCATAATATCCCACGTTCGGGATATTCATATGGGTCGAAGAACCTACCACTTTTTACTTCCTGGACTGGTAATTTTGATTTTATAAAATAGCTTATTTCCAAAATTTTAATTTATTCTTAAAATTTAGGCATTTGATGATGAATGGGAGTCATCTACCGTTGAATATGGGACTGTCAACATCACAGGGTTTCGAATTGTCAATCCACATGTCCCTCAAGTGCAACGGATCCTTCAGGGGTGGTCTCAGCTTGACCCGAATATATTTCTGAGAGCTGGAAAGCCGACAATCACCGTAAATTTGCCTCCCTTTAAAAATTATTAAAACATTTCTTTTGATATTTTGGATGTTTTATAGGCTGATGCAGCCCTAATGTACGATGTAAGTACTTCTAAAAATCTAATAATGATTAATATGTACTATATATAAGCTCTCTCTATATATAGGGCGTCCTCGTCCTTAGTGAAACATTCAATAATATACTAAGGGATAACCCTGATGCTCTACATAGAAATGGTTCACATATACTCTCATGTTCCAATCAGAATGATATTGTGCAACCCTTTGAACTGGGGCAAATGATTCTGAGACATTTGAAAAGGGTAAATTCTGAATATAGGCAATTTTAGTACTAGACTAATTAGGAAATTACAACCTGTAGGTGAAGGCCAAAGGATTAACGGGAAATATTCAATTCGGGGCGGATGGGAAGCGTGTTAATTATGCGATCGATGTAATGGAGATGGGAGTTGACTCGGTTGTGAGAAAGGTATATGCTTATTTGTCTATTTCCGACTAGGCGTTGGCTAATTTAATTTACTAACATGCAAAGGTTGGAGAATGGACAGAGTCAGATAGGTTTGAAACATTGGAGGAAATGCGCAGGAAAAAAGAAGTAACAAAAGTAGTCAAATATACAGAAGTTGAGGATGAGAACCGCACCTATATTGTGACTAGCATTTTGGTAAATTTTGAGGAAATGAAAGAAATTGAAATTTGAAATATATGAATTTGTAGGAGGAGCCTTATCTCATGTATAAAAAGGCCGAGAAAGGAGAGAAATTTACAGGAAATGATAAATTTGAAGGATTTTGCAAGGATTTGGCGGAGGAGATTGCGGATCATCTTGGAATTAAATGTAAATTATTGATTTATATCAAAAAAGATATTTCAGATCCTAGATTTACAAACATTTTATTTAATATAAATAGATGAGATTCGACTGGTGAAAGATTCGGCGTATGGTGCAGAAAATGCGTCATCCCCAGGCGGATGGGATGTAAGCCATTTTTATAAGAATTTATAATTACAAAATTAATTAGTAAAAAATAAATATATTATTTTTTTAAAATTTAGGGAATGGTTGGAGAATTGATTCGCCATGTAAGATCATATTAATAAATATTTAGATTAATGTTTGTATCGTTCCTATTTTCTTCTTCTTGTTAATGAGCATATTTTTCTATTGTAGTATTATACTTATAACTTATACTTTCGGTATAAGTAATATATGTATTCTAAGAAAATTGTTGGTTTCTTGATTTTTTGCTTGTGCGAAATGCCTTTAAAATATTTTATTTCCAAAATTCTAAGCTTTGAAATATTACGATAGATCGTTTGGTTTTTGGATGTTTTTGGATTTTGAGATATTCAATTTTATGATTTAAAATTTAAATTCATTTCTTCCTGTCTCTCATTTTGAATTTGAATTGATTAAAATTGGCATTTTGATTTGAATGCACCCGAATTTATTGTATTAATAAATCATAATTTAAAAGTTCCATATATTTTTCGCATGGATAAATTTGCACGCTCTCTTTTAGCACTCATTGCGAGAACCAATTAGAAATCCAATAATCTCACTAGACTCTAAATAATCCTCGAGGTACGATATATCCGTCATTTTTGCATTTTTACACCATATTAAATTGTGAGTAGGGACTAGACGCTATAGACCCTTCCAATGATTTTTTACGATTTTTTATCGAACCCTGCAATACTCTGATTTTTGCGTTTTTTGTGCGACACTAAAAGTTTTAAAACTCACTCACCTTTCCCACCTTTTTAAACATTCTCTACTACTACT
>JAAZTK010002775.1:0-10537 GCA_036507255.1 Megalothorax incertus | reverse complement strand
ATGTCAACTTTTTTGGGAAATGAAACCCATATGAACATGCCCCGAATTTTTCTACATTTTTTGGTACCATTTTCATGAATTTATGAGCTTCCGTTTGGGAGGAGATAGGTAATATAGCTAGTAGATATATGAAACCTCTTCATTTTAAATAGTAGATAATACATAATGTATATTATATTTATTTTTATAATACGATAAATTTTCATGTTATGCATGATTATTTATGCTAATTGATTATCGACAAAATATTGACTTAATTATTTGTAATTTAGTTAAGTAGTAAGTTATGTATTAGAGGAAAAAACCTATATTTAGATATTGGAAATTCTGTTGCTCCTAAATCTAATCAAAAATTATATACCTACTTAATACGGATAATACTCATAAATTCATAATTCATAAATATAATCATTGCATAATATTGTATCTAGATATCTAATTGACATACTTCAAGGATAGTCAATTATCTATCAGATACAATATAATAATTAAATCCAATTCATCAATATGCTCTGATAAGATACGATATTATTTTATTAAAAGTTTGCTGAATTTTTCCAATGCAAATGAACATTATATCTATGAAATGTAAACCATGTGATTATATAATGTACGATACTTAGGATTAGAATTAAAGTACTTTTTCATTGTACATCAATTTTGAATCCGGGTTGCGTTAAAAATTGGGAAGCCTCATAAATTATCCGTACCGATCAATATGCATTTTACTATTCGATTTCTTTGTCTTTTATTTGCAATAAACCTTGTGACCTAGGATGGTAGCCGTGGATAATAACCTAGCCGGCTAGCCACTGGCTAGCCGGATTTTTGGCTATGTTTTTTGCCTGTCCAACTGGCTAGTGGCTACCTTTAATTTTAATTAATTTTAAAACTCGATTTCCCAGAAATTATAGCATATGAAATTGTTTTTAATTGATTGATATTCATTTATATGCACTTAATACGCAATATCCAATCATCTTTTAAAAAATTTAATTGGGAATTTGAGCCTAATTTCTGACCAAAGGTAGCCATTTTCCACATAGCCGGTGGACAGTGGCTAGCCACTGGCTAGCCAGGTGGCTATGTTTTTTGCTATTATCCGGACAATAGCCATCCCTGCTTGTGACATCAAAAGCATTTCATGACGACAAACCCCGAAACTTACCTCTCATAAGATTCAATCCTGATGGAAATTTCAAGCTTATCACAATGGGGGACACGTAAATTTCAAAATATCAAAGCTAAGAATGAGTATTAGGTTTAAAACAATAATTTTTAGGCATTTTGGTGAAGATATAGGGTCGGATTTGGGCCCACAAAAAGACCGAAATTCAACTTTGACAATCTTGAAACTCCTCGGAATGGAAAAACCTGACCTCGTCGTTTTGATGGGAGATCAATTAACTGCAGATGAAATGCCATCCAACGCATCTGATTATGTTCATCTCATGGTCAAGCCAATTGTAGCTGGAAACTATCGGTTATTTAAAAAACTCATAAATTTTTTAACTTAATTGTTCGAATGATATTAGATGGGCTTCCATTTATGGAAATCACGATAATGGAATAAATCTGAGCCGAGAAGATGTCTTTCAGGCTGAAATGAAATATAACACATGTTATACGCAACATGGACCACCAGAACTGCCTGGAGTTACAAATTATTATCGTAAATATCGGGATTTTATTAATTTTTGTATTGATTTTATGAATTCATTAATTATAGTACTCATTTATCCACCGGAAAATGTTGAGAATTCAAGCCCTGCAATGATTTTTTGGTTTCTTGATTCTTTGGGTGGAATTACACCTGATGGAGAACTTCCTAACCTTATCCAACCCATTGTAATTGATTGGTTTAGAGAAGAGCATAGCCGCCTTCAAGGAATTTATGGAAATATTCCTAATTTTGGATTCTTACATATTCCAACGTATGCATACTTTATAAAGAAACGGAATTCTATCTAGATTCTACAATTGAAGGTTTATATTTAAATTTTAGTGATGAAGTTGAGGAACTTCATGAGAATATTGACGCTAATCCGCAATGTTCCGGATTGGCAGGCAAGCGATTCTGATCAATTAATTCCAAGTTTAAGTTTGATATTTATGGTATTTTTACCGATAGATGACACTGTTTGGAAGCAAGATTATAATACAGGAATGATGGATGTTCTCGTGGATTACGGAATTGAAACCCTTTTTATCGCACACGCACATGGTCAGGAAAATAAGATAAATAAGATTTAAATTATGTAATTTTGGGATCTTTTAAGGAAATGGATGGTGTTGTTATTATCGGGGGATGGAAATTTGTTATAATCGGAAAACTGGGTAAAAAATTGCATTGATCTTTAAAAAAATCATTAATTGAAAGTTGAAATATTATAGCTACGGAGGATATGGTGAATGGACGCGCGGGGCAAGAGTTGTTGAATTTAAATATTCCAATCTGGAGGAAAGGATTAATTATGTTCGGCTCGAGACTGAAGAAAAAGTTGATTTCTTTCCAAAAACGTCAAATTAACATGAAATAAGTATAACCCAAAATACAATTGCATTATAATTTTTTACAATAAAAAAATATGCCATGTTTGTTGTATTTAAAATTCAATGTATCGTAATAGAATAAAAAATTGAACTTTTAACCTAATCAATACGCATCGAATTTTATTAAATTAATTTAATTTAATATTTAAAATTGCTAAATAATTAATTTACCAGCAGACTGAAGCTTTTATTAGACTTAAAACTCCAAACTTCGCATAACGGTGCATAACGGGTTCGTCTCAAAATCCCCATATAGCTCTTCAAAGCACGATCAGGAGTTAACAAAAACCGGCAAGTCTTTTTCAAAATAATTTGAAAAAGTTTAAAAAGCTCGAAGCCCCCGAGGGCCCCTGACCCTCGCCTTTAATTAAAACCAATTAATTTAATTTCCAAACGAATGGAGAGACTGACAACCCTGAAGAGAGAAAGGTCGACCGAAATCCCTCCAAATTCCTTCTCCAGGAATTTTCCAGCCTTATATAAAACTCTATTTGAAAAAAGTATACATTTTTTAAATCAATATTTGAAAACAAATCTAAAATTATTATATTTTTAGCACCAATTATCCTATTGACAAAATGTGATGCTGGAATTAAAGTACAACACTCCGAAGAGTTCCCCCCACCAGGAGACACCTTCCTCGATGAGTCTGACCTCAAATACACCCCAGATGACTCGGGGTCATCAGAATCAGATTCATGGGAGCCTCCTCTCAAAAAGCGAGGTGTCAGGAAAAAAGGAGGGACCTCAAGAAAGCACAAAAAAGCGTCCAACCCTTGCCCAATCTGCCACAAAGTATTTGTCAGTTCTTCAGGCCTTCGAGAGCATCATAAATTGATCCATACTCCAGGTCAATTCCCATGTCCAGAGCCCGGGTGTCCCTCAATATTTAAAAATCAACTCTACCTCAAAAGACATGTAGCGGAAGTCCACCACCGTCATAAAATAAAATGTCCTCATTGTCCAGCGGAGCACAAAAATAGGTATAATCTTGGGAAGCATATCCGAAGCGCTCATCGAGAGACCAAAGGTTATTCTCTGGAATGTGGTGAATGCTCCATGACCTTTGGCCATAAAAGATTCCTCGATGATCACATGAGGACCTCCCACCAAAATCCAAGACCCAAAAAATTGAATGGACAAAGGATAAAGGTGGAATGTGAGATTTGTGGGAAATTAATGGAACAAAGATCGATGCAAAAACATTTGGAAATACACTCTGGCCCGGAGGAGAGGTTCCCCTGCACCGAAGAGGGCTGTTGGAAGGTATATTCGAAAAAGAGGCATCTAGATATGCATACAAAAGCAAAACATGGTCAATCTGAAGCTCCACAACCTCCACAAGTTGAAGATTCGAAGCCTAAACTTGAAATACCCATTGGAAATGACAAAGCCCAAAAGAAATTCAAATGCTCCAAATGTCCAATGTCATTTGCGTTTTATGGGAGACTTCTATACCACCGTAGGTCACACTCAAAGGCCACCCCTTACTCCTGTTCAACTTGTAATCAGTCCTTTGTATCTGCGAATAATCTAGCACGCCACCAATCCCTGGTTCATAAAGATATAAGCTTTCCCTGCCCTAGGGAAGGGTGCTCCAGCGTCCTCAAGTCCAAAGAGAACCTTCGATTACACATGGAGAATGTTCATTTGAGGGAGGGGAGGACTCAATGTCAATATTGCGGTCTCAGGTTCAATAAACCATCAACATTGGACCACCATATTCGAGAGGAGCATCGAGATATGAAAAATTATACATTTAAATGCCCTGACACGGGGTGTGAGCTCAAATTCTCCACCCAAAGGTACCTGGATATGCATTTAAAGCGGAAGAGGGACCCTTCAAGTAAGAATCATATTATTTGCGAGTATATAATTTAATTAAAACTTAATTTTTAATTATTTTTCACAGGAGGAATCCAAACCGAAGATCCTAAGAAATTAAAATGCCCAAAATGTGACAAAATCCTTAAGAAAGGAGCTTTTATTTCACATATGAGGACACATCAGGATGAAAGGGTTGTCTTTAAATGTAAAGCGGGGAGCTGTGACAAGGAATATCTTTATAAACCTGACCTACTTTGTCATCTTAAAATAAAACATGGGATAGGAAAGAGCCATTCTTGCAAGATATGTCGAAGGCAGGCTAGGAAACTTCAATCTCAAAAAGAGGTCCAAGAACAAAGCGAGGAATTAATTCTTCCTGATGAAATCGGCCCAGAAAAGTAAGGGTTTCTAAATCCCAATGGCCAATTTAATCATATTTAATTTATTTATAGGGAAATCCAGGTTAAGGAGGAACCAGCGTCTTCGAATGACATTCTCCTTGAGGAGGTACATCTCGAAATTGAGCAAAAGGTTAAAGCTGAGGATCCTGAGACCAATCCTGAGACCCAAGGGGTAGATTTAGCGGATCCTTGCGAGTTTATTGAAATAATTGTCAAGAATAAGCCACCCAGAGTCAAGTAAGTCCGTAGGATCCGTATATTTTTGATAGGAAATCATAAAATCAATCCTAATTTCTTAAATGTCAATATACTTATATCAAATAGGAAAGTAAAGGAGAAGAAAGTGAAGCTGGAACCACATCAAAAAATTAACAAATATCTAGAACGAGGTCAATACCCATGTCCCATATGCAAACAAGTTTTCAAAACGCTCAAATATCAAAAAACTCACACCAAAAATGTTCATTCCAAGCTTGAAATTCAATGTCCAGAGCCTGGGTGTTCACGTACTTTCAAGAATAATATGTACCTCAAAATCCACCGGGATAAGGTCCATATTCCAAAGGACCTGACCTTCCCGTGCCTGCAATGCCCTATGATCTACAAAAGGTTGGGGATTCTCAAGGAGCATGTAAGAACTGTTCATCGTGAGTCGATGGGATATGCTTTTAAATGTGAGGTGGAGGATTGTGGCATGACATTTCGATCTCAAGTCTTTCTGGATAAGCATATGGAGAAAGGAAGACATGGAGAAGGAAAGGAGAGAGCACCTTGTCCAACTTGTGGACTTGTTTTGATTAAAAGAAATCTGGAACTTCATATTGAAAGATTTCATGTGAAAAAGAGGCCATTCCTTTGCAAAGTGAGGTCTTGTTTGAAAAGTTTTATGACCAAACGACATCTGGCAAGTCATTCGAGAAAAAGTCATAAGAAGAAATTCAGGATTCAAGAGGATGAGGTGGAACTGGATGAGGAGCTGGAAGTGGAGGAGGAGGAGGAGGTGGAAGAAAAAATTCTCGGAGCATAATTTCAAATTAACATTATTTTTCCAGTGTATTTCATTTCATTTAAAAATTTCTGAACCATTTATAATTTTATTAAATTATGTATTTAAGCATTAAGATTGTAATATACTACGATATTACATGCATAAAGCTTATATTAAAGATCTAAATAATTTGTTTCTAAAAATAAGAAAAACATGATGAAAACTCTCGTAATTTTGGAATTAGAGGAATTGAACCGTGATAATTATATAGCTCGCAATAGCTGATAAAAACTAAAAAAATATCAAATTAGGTTAGTTTAGGAATTTAAAAATATTAGGTAGTTAAATCAAACCGAGATGTAGAAAGCTTTATCAATTCGAAGGAATCGAGCTGGCGAAACCATTGATCCAAATCGTGAGATTCTATTAATGATGGCTTGTACCTGAAATATAAATATCAAATTATAAAATCAAATGCTTTAAAATTGATAAATTATCGCAAAATTAAACCTGAATTTTGGTAGATTCCGAAATCCTTTCCAATGGAATTTCATTAAATGCCAATAGGACATCCCCGCCCTTAACAATCAGCTCATCGGATTTGGAACAAATATAAAAAAGCCCAAAAGAAAAGTTAATAATGTTTACAATGACCCAAATGAGGGAAAAAACTCTTAAATATGTGCTCAATTTTTCATTAACCACCAGAACATAATAAACGAAAAAACAATTCAGGGTTATCGATGCAAAATTTATAAATAGCTCCAGATTCATACTCCAATGGAAATTTGCGTTGTAATCATTTATATTTTCTTCAATTTCCAGGTAGGCATCAATTACATCAAGGATATTTGATTCAATTTCATCAATTTCATTCATCTTGATAAATTCTAGATGGTGGGATATGTAATCAAGTGATTTCATAATTGATTCGAAACCCCCAATATAGAAATCCAAGAAAAATGTATACCAGAATACAGTTGTAAATCGAATTGGAATAAAAACAGTTGCATAAAATTGTGTTGCATATTGAGCAAATCCGAGCCAGGATTTATGGAAATTCGGAGGATAGATGAATGAAGATTCTCCGAGGATAAACACCATAAAAAATGGTTCAGCATTAAGGAGGAAATATAGAAAGATAAACGAGTAAATAACGGAGAAAAATTTGCGATATTTCCTCTCAATTCTCGTCATTTCTTCTTTTAATTCTTCCTTAAAAATGGGGAGTGACTCGCCCTTATAAATTAAAATTCCTAGTCCTTTAGCGTTATTCCTCCAAAATTGTAGGCTTTTATTTGCAAAGGCAAGACCTAAAATCCGTTGGAGTCCCGCTGTAATTCCATAAAGTAAGAAAAGTGTGATAAATAAAAATATCCCTGTTAATGAATCCTCCTCCGGATTATGGCCATAAGTCACGTAGAAAAATTCCCGTTGATTAATGCCAATCATTATAAATACAATGATGGAGAGGATTCCAATAAGTACATAATTGAATGCATAACTGCAGATTTGGAAATCCAGGCCATCAAATTTGATGGGATATTCTTTGAAGATATTTGAGAAGTTTACCCAAACCAATCGCCATTTTAGATTTAATGGCATAATCGCGTTTATCGTCTCGCTTATTAACACCCATTTCCCACAATTTGTCAACCTTTGCTCGGCTATAATTGAGATTTGGTTTGATTTATTTTTCCCAATTGCCATTTTATAAATATTTAAAAATTCTGAAAAATTTAGTTTTAAGATCAGAATTTTGATCAAATACGGATACAATAATATTAAATTCAAATCACCAGTGCAGCTATATTAATATAATAATAATCTTGATTGAATTAAACGAAAAATAATTAATATAAATATTTATTCTATTATTTTATGAAAGCTATTATTATGCCCAATATATAAATTATGAATTCTTATGAATTCTTATGAAAAATATAAGAGAATGCAAAATAATAATTTATTAATGAAAAATTCCAGTAATGAACTTGTCCCAAACAATTATAAATTCTATTCTTGCTTGAATCAATTCAGAGGAATTGAATTGTAATAATTATGTAGCTTGCAATAGCTGCCAGAAACTGAAAGATAAATAAATAATCTCAATTAACCAAAGTATACTAATATATATTTAAATAAAATCATATTTTAATACCGATATGTAAAATGTTTTATCAATAATGAGAAATCTTGCAGGTGAAATAGCTAAAGGAAATCTCGTGATATTTAATATGGTTGCTTCCAACTGCCAATTTTAAATAAACAAAAAAATTCTTTAAAAAAAATGTCAATTTAACATTGGATTAAAACCTGGATTTTAATAGCCTCCCCCAAAGATTCTTTTGGAATTTCAATAAATGCTAATAAAACATTTACACCTTCCACAATTAATTGATCGCATTTGGCGCAAATATAATAAAGCCCAATTGAGAAATTAAAAATATTAACCGTGACCCAAGATGTAGCGAATGCTCTAACATGGAGCGAAGAACTATAGTCAATGACTCCAATATTATAAAAGAAAAAGCAATTGATTGTAATTGATGCAAAATTTGTAAGCAATTCCAGATTGATGCTCCAATGAAAAGTAGTATTAAAGGAGCCAATCTGACCCTCCATTTCCAAATACGCGTCAATTACATCAATGATCTTTGATTCTATTCTTTCGACGGCGTCGCCATCTTGGCTTTCCAAATCGCAAGTTATGGCATCAAGTTGTTTCCGAATCGCTCTGAGATTGCCCATATAAAAATCCATGAAAAACGTGTACCAAAGGGTCGTGATAAATCTAATGGGGACGACAGCTGTCGCAAAAAATTGGGCTGTATACCTTGCAAATCCGGACCAACTTCGATCAATCCCCTTTGGATAAAGCAGAGATTCTCTTTCAAGGAGGAATATGCTTATAAATGGCTCTACATTCAAGGCCAAATAAATCACAATTGAAATGTACGCCATGTGTATAAATCGACTATATTTCCTATCAATCCGATCCAATTCGGAATTCAATTCTTCTTTCAGGACAGGGAAATCCCCACTCCCATAAAGGATCCTTCCAAGACCCGAACAAATACTCTTCCAAAATGATAGGGTTTTCTTCCATCTAATGCCAGCGCCAGCTCGCTGTATAATAGCTGTAGATCCGTAGATGCCAAATAATGTTACAAAAAGAAAGATTCCAGTTTTTGAATCTCTTTCCGGGTCATATCCATACATTTTAAAGAATTTATGACGTTCTCTATACCCTATGGCTAGATTCTCAATAATCCAAATCAGGCTAAAACAATTAAAAATAAATGCTATGCTTTTGGGCTGGAAATCAAGACGAGAATAATGGTGAGGCCAAACGCCTTTAAAGATGCTTAAAATTGAACTATTTAATTTGCCTACTAACTTCAAGGGACAGAGTGCGTTAATTGTTTCACTAATTATAACCCATTTGGCGATATTGACGAGACGCTCCTCGGCTAATTGCTCCAAATTGGGTGAATTGGATTTGAACTTTGAAATGAAGTTTTTATACATTTTAATATAATATAAAATTTAAAACTCTAAAACAAAAGTCACTGGAATTAATTAATTTGCAAGTTATATTGCAATATAATGAATGTGATTAAGCATGGGTATAATTAGATATTGTAAGTACATTAATTGATTGCATTCAGTTTGTAATTCTGAATAAATCTTTTTTATCAGATTTTACGTCTAATTGATTTAAATTAATATTTTAAAAAACATATATCTGTAATTCTGGGAAATATACTCCATTTAATTTATTTTTTTCTAAAAGTATTGTATTGTATTGCAGGTACAGATATACTTTTATGTATAATACAATACAATACAATACAATATATTGTAGGTACTCATAAGTACATTTCATGAAATGATAATTTAATTAGCTATTTCAAAGAAATTTTAAATATTCATAAACCAATTATGTTATACTACTTATGACGTGACTTTTACAGATACCTTTTAACTACCTATTCATCTTTTTCTAGAAATCGATTAAAATATAATAGTAAATTGTAAATAGACAATTTAGTGCGGATATTTCTACGAAATATTTTTCAAGGGTTTAGCTAAAATTGTAAATCATTTATCAAGGGGGAGTTTACAACTCTTGATTGACGGTTCGTATTCATATATCTCCTACATCTCTTGCCTTGCTGAAATATTGTAATCATGCAATTAACTGACACGATTACAATTAAAAGGCCAAGGAAAGCAAATCCACCCAAAGATCCTGGACTGAAAGTTGGGTTAAGATGCACAATTATGTCCGTAATAACTACCGACATGTCCCCACCCTTTATAAATGCTTTTACACCGTTGATATCCAGTTTAAATCCAACTTCTCCAGTGTATGGCCAAATATGCTAGATATATAAATCATGATTTGCCATAATTTATAAGCACTTTTATTGCGAATCTTACAAAAAAATGTCCTGTGACGCCTTTGACTTGGCCATCGAGTAGAAAATGCGGAACGACCATTTTAGCTTGGACATCAGCCGTGTTTATGTCCAGAATTGTAAGGTTTGTAGAGGTCAGTCCACTCAAAATCGTGTCACTTTTAAAAATAATTTATATCTTGGACTTGAAATGCATATAGAAATATTCTACTTCATTTTTCCTCGAAATGTCAGGATATTCCCGTAAACGATCTCAATATTAACAGGGTCCACATCAATAGGTTCTCGATAATGCCGAAAGAGGTCTCGTGCAAATCCATCAATCAGTCCAGTTACGGGTCTCG
>JAAZTK010002774.1:0-10543 GCA_036507255.1 Megalothorax incertus | reverse complement strand
AGCAACCTGCATTCCTCTCGCAAAAGACACGGAGGAAGTGAATACAGATACTCTTGCAATTCTAACTCAAAAGATTCTCTTGCGGGAATCCAAATGGCTCTGTAGAGTTTGCTCTCGATCCAAGCGTCCAGATCTACTTAAAATAATTAACGTGCTGGAGGAAGTGAGTGGAGTTCCTGTACGAATGCTCGAGCGGAATGCAATGAAGAGCCTTGCAAAACGAGGCGTAGATTTCCGGGAGAAAGCCCTTGAACTTTTACGACATCCAGAGATTGATCACATTGTTAAGGCGTTGGATCAACAGGTCCCCCTACAATCTGATTCAACTTCCTCTGCAACTTCTACAACAGCTTCTCATAACCCGAGTCCAGTTAAGGAAGAACCCAAAGAACCCCCTGAAGAGGTGGAGGAGCCAATTTCTTTGGATATTGAGCTCAAACCTGAACCTTGTGCCCAGCCCCCCGAAAAGAAGGGGAATTCTAGCGAAATAGACATGGAGGCAGCTTCAGCACTTATCCTATTCTCTCACGCTGGTTCGGAGGAAGTCAAAGACACAATCCCGAGCCCTCCAAAGGAGTCAAAAGAAGAGGAGAACGATGATGGTGGTGTTGATCATGCGTATGCTGCCAAGCTAAGATACTTGCGTGACCTCAATCTAAAGTTTGACACGAGTTCAGTTCCACCAAAATTTTTCCTTTCTGATGAGCTCCTTACAAAGGTGGACAACCTTATGGCAGAGGGACTACTTGTCGAAGCTAATATACCAGAACTGGATATCTTGTGGAGTGTGATGGAGGCCTGTAAAACCAAGTTGCCTGAAGGAGTCATTAGCCTTGAGGTAATGCTTCAATTTTCCTTGTATATCTTACTATTTTATAGTACCCTACATATCGTATTAATTGTAATTTTACGGATTCATAGATCATTAAAAAGTGCATTCGAACCGAATTGAAGGAGAATAATGGGCCAGTCAAGAGGAAGAGAACGCTTTCAAATAGTTTAAGGCAATCTACAGAGTCTGTCGAGAGTGTGGTGGAGGCCAAGAAGCAAGGGAAGCGAAAGGTTTGTCCAAAACTTGTTCTATTTTTTTTGGATAATAATTTTTTCAATTTTATACACAGAGTGAGACGCAAAAGAAGCGAGGACCAAAAAAGAAGTCCAAGAACGAAGAGAATTTTGAGGATTGTGCAGCAAAAGAAATTGGTGGCAAATGTAAACAGCCCTCGGGATCGAATGTGGGTTGGGTTCAATGTGAAACATGTGAGCTTTGGTTCCATTATGTATGTGTTGGGGTGACCCAAGAGGAATTGGACCAAATTGCTGCCTATGCCTGTAATTAATAATATTTTTAAGTTTTTTTATAAAACATTTATACAATATTTTAATGAATGATTATTTTGTAGGTTCGGCTTGCTTTATTCCTAACAAGCAACAGGATGAAGATAGTAATGATGCTCAAAATAATGATGAGGGTGAAAATGTAAGTTTTTAGATTAAATATTTTGAAAATTAATCCATAATGAAATGATTTAATTTGTTCAGGGGAAGCGGAGTGAGTGCAGTAACAAGGAGAATACGGAGAATTTACTTGACTTCACGTAGAAGGAGGAGGAGGAGGATTAATCTCCATATAATATCATCTCATTAATTTCTGTTCATCTCCGGAAAAAGGATAGTACAATCAAAGCCACAATTAAGCTACTGCAACCGCAACCACATCTAATACAAAGGTATAAATACGATAATTAGTAGAACAATGAAGCGTTAATTAGTTAATAGACATCACACAGTTTCATTATTGATAGGGATTTTCAATATATATTAAGTCTGGCGATAGGTATCACTAATAGATAGTAATTTAAAATAATATTATGTTGTATTTTGGTTTAGTTATAAATAAGCATTTGCGAAAAGTAGGGATAGATTAGAAGAAGAGAAGAAAGAAAGAAAGACAAGTATTTATAAATTGTCAAAATATCAGATTATTAGGTATTCTGATTCTAGTTTTATATACAAATTAACTAGGTTGTTTAATTAGTTGTTAGTTATGTACCTACTACGTTATCTATTATGCACCGAATTAACGGATCGTTGATCGGAAGCTGGGACAAGGTGTTATTTACTTAAATATTAGTTAGGTTTAAATTTAATTGAAAAGATTCAGTTTATTTGTAATTGGCAAAATGTGTGAGGCAAAATCTGTTGTTAATTACTCTTGTTTCTCTAATTTAGTTGTTTCATTGATTGTACACATGCATTGTATTAATATGTACACATTGTAATACTTTGATTAAATTAATTATCAAATCTTATATATAATTATTGTAGTAATATAAAGGTACAATCGATATACTTTGTATTACAAGCGAATATTATAATACTAGTTTTTAATTTTGTTACTTATTTCTTGACATTTATTTGTACCTTTAAATACAGATAGTCGATGTATTGTTTTAGTACTACATATTTAGATAATATTACCTAATATTTGACCCTTGCCTATTACTTACTATTATTTAAACATCGTAGTAATTAATTTTGATATGATGATATTTTAAGACTCTTATTCCAAAACTAATGTTCATAATTTGTGCATGCATATTTTAGCTAATTCAAAATTGTAAACTTAGATATATATTGATATATATGGAATGCAAATTGCAATATATTAAATAGACTTGCACAGTGCAAGTTTCAATGATAAAGCTACGATATATAGATATACTAGTACATATAAATTAATTAAATATTTAAATTTTAAATCTATTCTATAAAAAAGTTATACATATTGATTATATTATATACATATTATGGACATAAGAGCTGTGGAATAAAGTATTTTTCTATTTAAAGTTAAAAACTGAATGAATCTTTTTAATTAAAATTAATTACTTTTATTAATTGAGGTAAAGATCTTTAAATAATTTTAAACGGTGAAGCCCTGGCCTAAAGGTATCGATTCATCGAAGGTATAGCCTGACCTATATTCTGTATACGAGTACTTGCCCGGAATCTTTCAATTTTAACTCGTTAAAAAAAGTTGACCAGATTCGGCAAAATTGACAATTTGGAGGCTCATCTCATTTAAATTATAATATTTTATTTGAATTTCAAAATTGGAGTCAACTTTTGTGCAACAGTGACCTGATAACTCTATTTTATAAATTGAGGGAATGTGTGTCGTCGTTGATAAAAAAACTAGTTAAATTTTAAATTCTAGACTTAATAAAAATCAAGTGTGATTAAATCATTTTATTTTTGACGTTTTGTTCCTCCCAAAAATTAACAAATTGAACATGTGAAATTGTGAATCTGATAAAAGTTTATGTGCCAGACTCGAGTCGAGAGTCATTAAATTTAATAGTCTATTATTCATGCATTTAAATTTAATAGTCAGTATTTGGTGCATTTATCAGATTCATCCTCAATACAATTGCAAGGCCTATTTTTTCCAAAAGGGATTATGCTTTTAATCACTTTATCAGTCCAATGGATAAGGACCCGAGAGATCGGACTTGGACAAACCCCACCATGTCCTATGGTCCATTACAACTCTATCACGAGGACCGACCATAACGTCATTTTTAACTTGTCTCAAACTCGCTGTAAACACGATCTTCTTCACACCAATACAGTTTGACAGATTTTGGGTAATTTAATACTGTATTATTCCATTTCCAGTAGAAATTGATTATACTGCTAATTTATTGAATTGATTATTGATTGATTGATTGATTAGAATAAGTAAATAAATGTTTTGTTTATCAATTGCAGATCATATATCCAAAACGGCGGCGAGGACATTAATTCAATTTGTAAACAACTTGAAGTGTCAACCAAGTGTCCTTCAGAGTTCAGCTGCCTACATTACTCGTTTACTATTGGAGTAGACAAATCCCTGTAAAATGGCTGCAATTGGGCATAGACTTCAGAGGCGGAACTCGGTAATCCCCTGTTATTTTTTATCTTATCAAATTAGTTATAATAGATTTTTAGTTCAAGTGTTTTCCAGTATATCTGTATGCGATAATGTGCATACTTTGTATTCGTGCAAGTGATTATACTACTAATATGTATGTAGTAAGATAGGATAGGATTATTGCTAGTTTGTTAACGGAAAAATAGTTTAAGGAAGAAAGGAGTAACCTATTGTATTTTGATTGGGTTTTTCAAGAGATATTGAATCTGTGGGTTTGGGTTGAGAAATTTGAAAGGCTTGTTACAAATTACAATAACATTAATAATAATACTGATAAATATATTGATTTACATTGCACAATTTTGCTCCAGACTCCCAAAGTCCAGACCCAGATTCCTGATATATTGCAGAACAATAATTACTTTCACTTTTGGTATTAAAGTATTTGCAGTAATTCCATTGAGTCGCTGATAAATATATTATTAATGAAAGAGCGGATGATCCAATTTATTAGAACCCAAACTTGTAATTGTATTCATATTATCTCTTGTTTTCAAATCCTATTGAATCCAAGCTCAAGTTGACACTTTTTGAGGATTCCCCACACATTTACTATACTCGTATCCACAAATTCACAAAACTTTGCATTAAATGCAGCTAAAACCACAAGCCACAATTTAAGGATGATTATGTAATTTCATATCTAATTTCATATCTATTAGGGTTAACCTTTTGAAATATCCGGAAGCCGGATGTTACGGACCAATTGAATGAAATATTGAATGCTTAATAATATTGTACTACTATAACTAATTATAATTGCCTAATTTATAGTATTATGCAGTGACATTAATACTGATCCTGAGGATTAATAGAGGGAATACGGATAGCTTGGGATATATATATGTAAACCGAGAAGTGGATTTGTAACAGTGCATTTGATACTTTTCTGGTGAACGGTTCATTTTGTAAAAAAGTCCCAATAGTTCCGGAGGTACTACAATATCAGGTTCAATTACTCTCTAAGAATAAGGAAAGTCTTTGTGCGAATTTGATAAAGTAATTAAAATATTAAAAAGTAATTCCATTAATCATTTTACAATATCATTTTACAAAGCTAATTATACTATATTACTTATGTTCGTTGTCTATTCAGATGAAATGCGAAGAGGAGGAGGAGCCAGTTCATCTTGAACACTACTCAATTATCAACAAGGCTTGGGAGTATAGAGGGGAAGGGAATGCAAATGTAGTTATCGCTCTTCCTAATGTAAGTTTTTTTTTTAAATTTTCCAATTTACCCCAGTTCTCAATGAAAAAATTTCAAACAGGAGATGAGGGTGGTTCGGCTCTCAAAATCAGAGTTAAGTGAGGCAATCTTGGGTGGCCTAAAAGCTAGTCACCGGCGAAAGATTGAACGTGAAGTTCAGTTTGCAAACTATTGTTTCGGCCCCCTGCTTGGACTTGAATTTGTTGAGAAAGTACGGGCTATTCGATTCTTGCCTCAAGAGATCCAGCTCCTCGACCAATACCTTAAAAATATCCGTCCAGGTATATAAATATAAACAATATATATTTATTCTTAATCTAATGAAGTTATTTACCCAATTGCAATCATTCAGTCTATCGACTTCATAAAGAACTAAAGATTCCATTCGCAACGCTGCATAGTGACTATGCCATGATCAATTCTTCAACTGCGATTAATTTCTGCGTAGAGATTAAACCGAAACAGGGCTGGTGGCCAAAATCTGCCTCTCCTGAAGCTTCGCCCTATTGCACCTATTGTCTAAACCAATTTCTTAAGGTATTATTGTTATATTTAATTGATGAAAAACTATTCTAATCTTCGAATGCTAATTTGTATTTTGTACAATAGTTAACTACATCGAAAATAACGCAAATGACTCAGTACTGTCCATTGGACCTCTTTTCTGGGTAAATATCAATATTTGATAATATAGTAATATTTCCGCATTAACATTTGTAAATCCCTTTAAATATAACCCATTTTTCCGTTGAATCCGATCAATCTCGCTAATCTAATTCATCATCCTTTTGTTTTTCAATAGAGAGGCTGAACGTATGATTCTGTCTGTGATTGCCCTGATTGAGAATCCGCAAAATAATCTACGTATATTTCGTGTAATTATCTAAACTTGATATGAATCATTCATGCAGTTAATACGATATTTGCAAAAGTTCTAATCTTGATTTATTATTTGATTATATCTCTGACATAGGATGGTAAATTAGTGTATGGTGATGGATTTGGATGAGTCAATTGATGACGTGATTAAAGACTTTGTATTCACCTGTGATAACGAAAGTGCTAAGTTCCCTGTGGATGGCGAGAATACGGATGGAAGGAGCAGGTAAAGATTTATTTCATAAATAATGTCCCCCAATTTTAAGTAACAATTTTGAATGTTTAATTAGGTCCTTCAACAACCTAATCTATTTACTCTGCCTTGCGCTCATCAAGCCGAAAAAAACGGTGATTGGACGTAAGCTCGAGGTATTTTTAAATTAATTAACTTAGATTTAGATTAGTATTTTGCGAATCCAATTTCAATTGCATTGGATATAATTAGATACCTAGCATAGTATTGAAACTTGAAACATCAAAATCTAACTTTTTTTTTCTTTATTTTACTCCTCTCGAGAACGAGTTATTCCTTCGCCTCAAACACCAACTCAAGAAACTCCTTTCTCACTCCTCTATGACATGCCTAGACATTGGGCCTGGAGTGAGCACTAGATTGGGGGATCCGTCTTCCTCTGCTTCTTCTTCTGATGACGAGGCTCCTCAAATTTCTGATACAGCTCTCCTTGCAAAACGTGAATGTCAACGAAGGTGGGAAATTCCTCCCACCCGGTTCAATCCTTTCTAGGATCCTCTTTATTCAAAAACTGGGTCAACGTGGAATTAGCTCCATTTACGAGCTATTCCGGAAGATATGTCCAATCCATCAAGGACGGGATTCCCCACTCCTTGGACCACCAAGGCGGAATAATGGAGAAGTTGGAATTCAATTGGACGAAGAGAATCTGGAAGATGAGGACTGGAGGGATCTATGTCCGGGTGTGAGTTGTCTTGCAGCTCCTGAAAAATGGTTAGATGACCTCCCTGAGCTCAAGATTGAGGATGTGCAAGCACTTGAGCATTACCTACTTGCAGCTACTGCCAAAGATTGTTCAATTATGGTCACCTTCTCACCAGTCTCAACCACTCTCGATCCAACGGATATGAACTGCCTCACCCTCAAGGATTTGAACGGTGGAATGTACAGGGTACGAATTGGAGTGGCTGACCTGGATCCGAAACCGCTAAAATCCATTGTTCGGCATTATCTCCGAGATAAGGAGATGGCTAGGTCTTACGCAGCTTGCCTCCGCAAAATTAAGAATGTTTAAAAGCAAGTAGTAGTATTACGATATATGTTATACGAGTATGTATCGTAATACGATAGTTGTAGTAGTCTTACGATAGACTGATGTACAATGTATTGTATGTACATTGCATATAGATGTTTCATTTATATTACAGATAACAGCTAACTAGTCAGTTCAATTAGTCCAATTTCTCGACTTTATATTAACTCCTTTTTTAAATGCAATTTTCCATATGCGGATATACTCAACTGCTTGTTATGTTTTGAGAAAAACTAAAAGAGAGCTCGAAGCTCCATTTAATCCTTATACAGATGTTATAACGATATTGTATGTACAATAATAATGTACATTTTACCTGATATTTTAAGCCAGTTTTATTAGTCGAAAGAATTCATTTCTTATGTGTTGCATGCAATGTTAATTAAATGTACAGAAATTCCTAGTTTTTTGTATAAAAGCTTTAATTTAATTCATGATTGGTGAAGGGTCTCGAAATACTAGTTTTTAATTACTATAAACTATAGAGGGCTAGAAAATTCTTTTTAAAATCCATCAAGCCATGCCCATTTGTAACTATTCAACACATTTCTTTTTATTATTAAAAATATATTAATTAATCAATGACTTAGTATGCAAACTTTTTCTTGAAAATAATTAAATAAAATTTTGTTGCAAATAAATGTACAATTATTCGTACAAGCTAGCAAATTGCAAATAAGAATTTTGGATACCTTTATTTTTTAAATATCAATTTATTTAATAATAAAAGGCATTGCAATATTTTTTTAAATAGTAAAAGATTTTGAAGAAGATAGCTAATAGTAATTTATAAAAGTATTTGGCAATAAATATCACACCAGGACTGCTTAATCCCAATCATCGTCATCGGAAGGGTTCACCGGATCATTCGAGTCGTCTAGCATGCTATTAACGGGGATTGTCGAGGCTAGCTTGTGCATTATATCACCGAGGCCAGCCTTATTCTGTGACTCGTTGATTCCCGAGATCCCCTTTATAAAGAAAGCAGTTATAATAATATTTTATGAATAAAACTCAATAGTTGTACTTTTCTGCGAAGTGCGAGAGTATTTTTAAGATCAGCAATTAAATCAACCCCACTTCCACTTTCCTCTTGCTCTTTTTCCTCCTGCCTCTTCTTCTTCTCTTCATAACGTCTTTCTTTGGCCGATTTTAACTTTCCACCCCCGCTCCCTCCAGCTTTTCGAATTGCCTCCATTAGAGAGTTTCTCATATCAGTTTCAGGCATTGACTTTTTGACGGTGGATGTCGAAGCAGCCTCCTGATTAATAGGAGGAGGAAGTAAACCTGGCCCTGGAGGTGGTGGAGGAGGGGGTGCAGGTGGTGGACCCGTCTCAGGTTTAACAGAGTCTCGTGAATGAGTTTCTCGGCCTTTGGAGCTGTTATCTGTTGAATCTCTTGAAGAACTTTGGGCTGGAGGAACATCAATTATCACTTTACTGGTGGTGGTGGTGATGGATTGAACTGCATTAGCATTTGCAGCCCCAGGAGAAACGGATGGAGACATCCTTTGATGGAAGGTAAGCATTGATGTGGTAGGTGATGGCGAAATGTCAAAGTTTGTGGCAATTCCTGATCATAAAATATTTTAATACATATTATTAAACAAATGATATATAGGGCAATATATTTAATTATTTAATAGTGTTAATACTACCAGGAAGGTCTGGGAGATGATCAGGGACATCAATTTCAGGAATCTGTATCATTGTGGGGTAGTAGAAATCATCAGGATCTTCTTCAAATTGACCAGTAGGACTTGTCACTTCCTGGTGGGTCTCCTCCTCCTTTCTTTTGGACATCCGAAGTGACCTTTGCTTCTCTTTTTGATGCCTCTCAAAGATCCTATCATCTTTATATCTGTGAATATATTAAAACAATTTTAAATGTGTATTTTTATATAACTTTATAAAATAAATATGAAACTAATGTAAATCAAAATTCCTTACGGATTTTCAATGCTGTTAAACAAATAGAAGGAATCAATTGTTTTAGCCCCTGGTGGGGGTTGACCAAGCCCAGGCTCCACTCCATGACCAGGGTCAGACTTTTCTCGGACATGATAGCTCTGGAGGAGCTCATCAGAATTCTTTATGGGAAATTCCCTATCTCGATCCCTTGTAATTCCAAATTCTCTTCGTATTTCCTCAATCCCTTTTTGTCGGGGTACATTGGGGAATGTCAACTCGCTGTCCAAGAGTCCAACCTTGTCTTCCTCTGGCTTCACTTCCCGAGGGAATTTGGCAGGTGAAATTATCCGAATTGCGGCCTTAGAATTCTTAAGTTCATGGACATGAGTGGCAGCAGCAGAGGCCCTCAAGGACAACTCGTTGACATGAGCTTTGTGTTGAGCAATCCTTGCTCCAATGGCTCCAAATATTTGAGAGGTAATTGAAGAAAGATGCTCCAACGAGGAAATAATCTCAAGAATTGTATCATTCCGATGGTTGTGTGGCTCGATTAATTTAACTTGGTACTTTCCTCCTCCCTCCACTCTCATGATTTTTCAGGATTCAGGATATGTAGTATGTACTATTAAATGGCATGCTAATTTAGTAATTACTAATTAGTAGTAGTTAAAAATAATGGGCTTAAAAAACTTATTTAATTAATAATTTTAAAACTAAACCCCTACTTGTGGGATCACAAGACTTTTTTGATTTTGAATCTGCCAGAATACGGATTTTAGCATTTTGAATCGAATGATAAACTCGTCTTACCCCTTAATCATAATTAGTATTACATATCAATTTAATTGATCTTCGAAAGCTTGGAGGATTAAAAAATTTAATAATTTCCATTAAATGTCCAATATAGTATAAATAATAAATATCCCTATTTGCACAATAGATTTAGGAGTGTATAAATAATTAATAAACTGATTTAAATATAAGCTGGGATTCTTTCAATTGACCGTATTCACATTTCACAGTACACACTCAATTCACATAATGATTTGAGGCTCAGGAACTGAGGCGGAGATGGCTTTATGAGGAAGAACTTTTCCACCGTTGATGTACACCTCGTCAGCTACAATGACATCCTCCCCAAGTACCGTAACATTCTCCATCCTCACCCATTGTCCAATAGAACAATTCCAGCCAACAATGCAAGAGTCGAGCCATGAATGGGATTTGATTTTGGACCCCTTTAGAATTGTGCACCTTTTAATGCAGACCCCATCTTCAA
>JAAZTK010002773.1:0-10544 GCA_036507255.1 Megalothorax incertus | reverse complement strand
TAACACAGAGCTTATGGGGATACGGCTACCTTCAATATTTATTTTGGAAGGACCCTGGGCAGTTGGGGTTTTTATATTCACAGATTAGCCTTATAAAAGCTTAAGGGACAGTTGACCAAAATTTCAAATGGCTAGCTAATTTTTGCAATTTTTTAGCCCAACTGAAGTCTTTGCCCTTTATCCTGGAATTCTATAATACATGAACCTATTAAATTATTGTATTTTCTTCAAATATATCCCTAATACAAAACTTTAATTCATGAAATTTTTGGTCGCTCTTAGCTCGGATCTGTGATGCGGATTCACATTTCACATGCGCGTTCTCCAAAATTTTAAGATATATTTCAATTTTAATATTTCCAATTTCCAAATATTATTATTTCTTGTCAGGTATAGTTGGTTTATAACATTTTATTTATCAACGGTTATTATACTATTAAACTTTATAGGCTTATACGTAGCTTTATCTAATTTACTGTCACTCATAGTCTCATATGCCAAGTATGCATGAATGATATTTATACTCTTTGATATTCTGTACTTATAATATAATTATTAATGATTTAGGATTAGTTCTTTACACAAATTCTACTCATCAGCAGTATTGATGACCCAGTCTTTATTAAATTACAATATTATATTATATTATAGTTGGGTTATATCAATATGATATTATTGAAATAAGTCTTTAAAACTGTTTTGTGCTGTATCATATAAACTGTGCATAATATGTATTGTATTTGCTTATTTTAGAATTAAAAAGGTCAAATAATTATCAGAGATTCAAAAAAAATTAATTTTGTTTTACTGATTTATATCATCTTTATTAAAAATCTTTAAAAATAAATAAAAATCAAGTCCATATTCTTTTATTTTCCATCAGGATTGGATGTAGGATCAGATTTGGAAGAATTTTTTCCATCTTGAATCCTTCCTTTGACTTGTTTAGGATTAGGATTTTGGTTTAGATGAGAGGGAGATTCTAGATGAATTGTAACTGGCCCATCATTTTGAATGTGTACTTGCATGTAATTCCCGAATGATCCAACTATCATTTAGCATTGTTTAAATCGATATTTAAGAGAACTTAAATATGATTTCAGGTATACCTTTTACGAGATCAGGCTCATATCTGCTTTTGAGAGTTTCTACGAATTTATTAAAAAAGTCTTTGGATTGATCGGCTGCCATTGCCTGATGGAAATCTGGACTATTCCCCTTTAGAACACAGTAGAGTGTAAATTGACTGACACATAGAATCTGAAAAATAATAAAAAACTAATTAGATTTAGCTTGCATTACTAGACATAAAATGTTAGTAGGTACATAAAGTTAACCAGAACCTACAAGCAAAGTTTAACTTTAAAGTTTTACTAATTATATCCTAAGGATAATATTTTAATTTCTAACCTCGTATTTTTTCTGGGAGGCACTATATTGCCATCGTTTGCCATCATCATCGCCCCAAATTCTCAAGTTCATTAACTTTCTCACCCTGTAAAATTAAATGGACATTTATTATAAATAGATATATTAGTATATTCGAATCTCAATCTATTTCTCAAATACAAATTTTGTTTAGAAAACATGATAAATGTATGTAGCATATAAGAACTATTTAACAATAAGACCCATAATAAATCTTTATATTCAAATTAATAATTTAGTATTAATATTTTAATAGGTACTTACATATAGTCTATATCATTATCTGTGTCATCTCTTGATATCCCAATTAAAACACAGATCCCCTTTCCGATTGAGCTGACCAATTCTTCATTCACTAGAAAGTAGTTCAAGTAAAATAATTATGGAATTGCAAAATATATATCTTACCAATTGAATTTAATGAAATTTACCTGTGACTTTGGCTTGAACAACTCTCTGGACAATGGCCCTCATTGATTAATTATTGTAATTAGATTGAGGAAATCTTAAATAAAATGTTCCAACAGATTTTTTACCTCTTTATCTGTATTTGTTTCGAGGGCAAAGTCAAAGATTTTAGCTCCTCTTTTATCTCAAAGGGGAGAATGAGAGTATTTCTCTCTCTCAGCTCTCTGAGAGAGCCTCTTTCTCATTTACTCTCGAGTCTTGAGTCTGGATTTCGAGCCTGCATGAAATGTATTTAACCTGAAATTCATGAAAATATTGTGCATTTATTCTGATGTCTAAAAAATATTCAATTAACTTAATATAATGATATTTAATTAAAGATTTTTTGATGAAATATTGAAGAAAGTATGTCAAATGTAAACTTGTAATGTGCAACGAGCGCAGCTGAACATAGAATGCTTAAATCTTAAAATCCGAATCCATTCGGAATTTCCGAAGCTAGTTTCAAAATAATTCATAAGCTGGCTTAATTCCGAAATTACCATTAAAAAATTTTGCATCTCATTTAGTTAAGGCAAATTTCATATATATATTCAATAATCCATGAATTAATTTATAAAATTGGAATAGAGATAAAGAAAGAGGAGAGAGAAATATTATCAAAGAGAGAAGAAAGGAAGGCAGGATTGAGTTTTTGTTGGGCGCGGAGAGAGCTGAGAGTGGAGAGTTCGAGAGAAGCGAAGAGAAGGGGAAATGGGGATTCGTGTGCTGAGCAAAGGCAAAAGTAGCAGACTAGGCTTCAAAATCCATTTGGAAATGCTCTCTTCGCCCAATAGGGGCAACTACGCAATACGATATAGCTTGACCCCCGATGACCTCAGCCGGAAATGAATGACACCATGAGATTCCTGAGATTCCGAAGCATCTCCTAGGTCAAATCCCGGCCCTTGAAAAGCCCCCCTGAGTGGGAGAATCCGGGAGCAAAGTTATAACATGGAGCCAAAGGGGAATCTGAGATGTCCAACCGAGCGCCCCTTCTCCAATTTAATTCTGGACGAAGGTGACCCCGGGTCAGAAAATATTTTCACATCTTCAAGGCCCCAAATAACCCTACTAACGGGGGGCCAGGAAAAGATTTGTCAGTTTTTCGAAATTTGTCCGGAATTTTGAAAAATATTGAAGGTTTTCAAGCTCGGTGAACAGAGTTGATGGACATTTCCCCCCATATCTGTGGAAGGGGACATCGGAGAAAGATGGGGTCACCGGATTCAAATAGAGCAGGTCCAGATCTATAGGACAAGTCCAAAACCCGGGGTCGGCAAGGTCAGGGAGGGTTGAAAAGTGGAGGTTTCTCCGAGCGAGAAAACACACCGAGAGCGAGTTTGTGGTGGAATTTTTCGACTCTCGAGCAAATTTTGAATCGGTTCCTTTCACGTCCGCACCCGAGATTATAAATAGGGGTGCTGCACTCAATACGCCTATTCCATTCCCTCTATTGAAATCACTCGCGGGATAAACTCAACTGTCAACAAAACACAGAACTCAAGGTAAGTTTTTTAGGTCAATTTCGGGTTAATTTGGGGTCTATATATGTTAATTTGATCCCCTTTGATAATTTTTCCATTTTAAAAGTAATTTCCAGTTTATTTTTCGAAATTTAACCATATTTCTCCTATATGGGATACCTCTATTACTATAAGGAGTATATAGCGAGTTCTCTTATATCCCCCTTACACTCTTTTTTACGCAATTACGCAGTTTATTTAGGGTCTTTCTTTATTGAAGTAATTTATAATTCCATATCCTTTTTCCTCCTCTAGATAACAATGGCCGAAACAGCAGCAGCTCCAGCGACAGCCACCCCCAAGAAGGGGGCAAAGAAGGCGGGAGGCGCCCGGAAACCAGCCAAGAAGGCTGCACATCCTCCATTTGCCAACATGATTGCAGCCGCCGTTAAAGGTGAGTTTACATTTAAGTTTATGGGATTTAAGATACGAATTACGAATTGTCTTTAAATGGGTCAAGATTAGCATATTCTAATATTCGAATTCTTCTCAATTCCAGCTCTGGCGGAGAAAGGAGGATCCTCGGTACCAGCCATTAAGAAGTACATTTTGGCCAACTACCACGGAGTGCACCCTGACCGAACCAGCGTCGGGATGAAGCGAGGAATGAAGGTGAGTTTGAGAGATAAAATAAATAAATATTAAATTCTATTCCTAAAAAAATCATTCTCTAATCTTTACTATTCCTCGGTAGGCGGCCATTGCCAAAGGAAGGGTCGTCCAGGTCAAAGGAAAGGGACTCTCCGGATCTTTCAAACTCGGAAGCAAGGGAAAGAAGGAGCCAAAGGCTAAGAAACCCAAGGCCAAGAAAGCCAAGAAGCCCAAGAAGGCCGGATCTCCAAAGAAAGCCAGAGCTGCCAAGCCCAAGAAAGCCAAGAAGGCGGCCGCCGCACCAGCAGCAGCGGGAGCTCCAGCCACTCCAGCAGCCCCCAAGCCGGCGGCTAAGCCCAAGAAAGCAACAAAACCCAAGACCCCCAAGAAGGCAAAGACCCCTAAGAAGAAGGCCGTGAAGAAGACCACCAAGGCCAAGGCTCCAAGGACCCCAAAGGCACCCAAGCCAAAGACGACCAAGAAGGCCGCCGCCAAGAAATAAGGGGAAATTAGCAACTCTGTCACTCTGAACACCCTTTTACATTATCCTTGTGTATAAATTAATTAGATTTAATAGAGATAAGATTCAGATTCTAGATCTACTATTACCCAACTGGTATTTAATTAGAGAGATCTCACTTTGACGGAAACTTGAAAGCGTTTTATCATCTACTTTAATACACCAATGAAGTACAACTAGTTAAGTCTATCGTATTTACACAGAGATTACAAAAATTGTTACAACTTAATTAAAATACTTTATAATTTTAAAAAATCCAAATTATTCTTTTGCAAACATTCGAAAAATATTTAATTTTAAAAATTGATTTTGTAGGTATCTTCTTAAGAATCAGATTCAGAATGCAGTTTAATATATATCTTTTGAGGAATTGTTTACTTTGAATTACACAAAATTGATTTGTACATATTTTATTTGCAGGAAATAAATGTTTATTTTGTTTTAAATACAATACAATTTAATCGCATTTATAATCACTTATTTACAGGCAGCATATAAATAAAATTTTGTACAGTAATTGGAAATTATACATAGACTAATTACAATAATAAAAAAAAATCTTATTAGTTATTACAATAGATTATTAGACCAAGAAGCCTTTTAAAGTTAACTAGTACAGATCAGACTATGAAATAATCTTTGGCAAAAATAAATATAAGAAATATTGCTAAATCTTTCATGATTAAATATAAATTCATTAAAAAATTAAAATGCAAAATCCTAAGTCTTAAGAGCATACCTTATAGGTAGCCTTGTACTAACTATCAATACTTTCATAATGTAATGTAGCATCGATTCATTACTGTGTACAAAGTTCACAATCGAATCTAAACTTGTAAGCTCTAATTAAAAGCCCTAAAAATCCGAATTGAATTATTGTATTGAAATCAGGGGGGTTCCGGATATCTATCAAGTGGATATCAATCCGATTGATATCCGATTTTTATAAAGCAGATAAAAATCCGATTTTTTTGATTTTTATTTTTTTTTCAAAATACGGGATAAATCTACAATTTTCAGTTCAAAATAATATTTTTTTTAGAAATACTTGAAAAAATTTGATATTTAATCAGAATTTGCGCATAATAATGTGTTCAAAACACAACAAAATATGGAAAAAATTCTCGCCCTTTTAAAATTTTTTGAAATTTTGGAAAGATTTGAAAAACAAATCGGCCAGATTTGACCATGCCCCTGGTCAAACGGCTTTTTAAAAAATTTAACAAAATGAAAACGTTCAATCGATTGGTACTGAATAGAGCTCTCCTATTATAATTAAAAGCTTTACAAATCTTAATTCTAATAATTATTTAAAAATAAAATATAGCCGAGAATTCAATCAAAAACAGGTGGGAAATCTACCTACGAATACGATATCATAAGTAGGGTACAATTAATGCTACGAAGTACGAATCTTTATAAAACTGCAGTATTGTACATTTCTTAAGATTCCCCATTTGGTGGATATCTGTAAATATCGAGAATTCTGATACTTTTAATTGGAAAAATCTGAAAAGGATTGGAGCTTTGTGAGCAAGTGGAAAAAAAACTTTTCTTCATTTGGACTTATTCAATCTAAACTCCTGAGCAGTTTTAGGTTCAGAAAAAGCCTCTAAATTGATATTAATGTTTAAACTTTAAATACATGATTTAAAGGGATAAATCAAAGATTTTAGGAAAGGGAACTAGTAAAAATGATTCCCTTAGATCAATGAAGATTCGGATTCTGGTGATCCCGATTCCCTACTTATAAATTCATGATTTTTTGCAACATTTAATTATTCTGTATTTATGTTTTAAATCGATTAAAATCCATAAAAATCCACAAAAAATCCATAAAAATCCATAAAAATCCATAAAAATCAAAAAAATCCAATAAAAATCCAAAATAAAAATCGGATTTTTATTTTTTATAAAAATCGGATTTTTTCGAACCCTGAATTATTTGAAATATACCTAAGGTATGAGAAATAATCTGAAATTTTGAATAGTTTCAATGTTAAAAGGCAATACTCGCACGTTACTACCTACCTACTTACATAAAGAAATGGTCAAATATATTAAATCAGCCTGAAGTCATAATTTGATGGCGGGTCTGGAATGAGAGGAGGCTCTATAAATAGATTTTAAAAATATTAATTACAATACAAATTACAAACATGATATTTTAATATTCTTTAGCTTACGATCTGGAAGTTCTGGTATTCCCTCAAGATTCAAGAGTCGCAACTTGATCTCCATATGAAGGAGTTTATCCAGATCCTCGAGAGCCTTATGACTCGTCATTGGATTCCCCAAGAGCGCATTTATCCCATCCGTCCAAAAATCAAATGTCTTTTCATCCGGTGCAACAAAATCAATCGATGGATTAATACTATTCGGATCCGTCACAATACTGAACAAGGTTGAAATATTGGATTTTTTAAATTTTGCATCCTTTACATTCGGACAATCCTTTCCGGTGAGCAGTTCCTTTATATCCGCAATACTGTAAAAGATTAAAGAATTACTAAATATGCATATTACAATTTTATTAGAACATCTACCAGATTTTACTGGTCAGTTCTTCTGGTGTTGGATTCGCTTTTTCATCGCAATCCCCATAATGGAAAAATTTCATATTTTGCGAAAGACGGCAAAACCAAAACTTTCCTTTGTCTCTCTATTTAAAAAAATATTTAGATATCGAAAGCTTAAGCTCTAATTTTTTAAGGCTTACAATTCCTTTGGAAGAATACTTGTTGAAACGCGTTCCCTGGATTAAAAAGTTCATTCGATTGAGTTTGATGAGCTCTAAGATTTCCGGCTCTAATTTCTTTTTCAATTCTTGAATTGGCTTTGCTTGTAATTCTCCTATTTGAATATACAAAAGGAAGCAATAATTACAAGTATTTGTGCAATGAATCGTATAATCATACCTTCTTCACGAGATGACCTTTCTTGAGCTCTCAGATTTATAATATCCGTATATGTCAGAGCATACAATCGCTTTTGAAGGGCATCAAAAGACTCGGGGATGTGGTCCAAAGTTCTCTTGATTTGCTCTCGAACTACATCAAATACCTTGTCAAAATCTTCTGATGTTGCTCGCATTTCTTTCTGCAATATCCCGAGTTTTTCATGATTTTAATTTATGGTAATTAATATTCCATTTTTAAATTCACTTACCCAAGTTTTGACAACAAGCTGAGCACAAATTATATAAAGTTCTTCAAATGGCTTGTCCTGTTGGAATACAAAGGGGTAGAATTTCCCTTTATGCTCGTCCGGGTTGTCTCCAATTCGAAGGAGATCGCAAAGAATTCGGACTAACGATATTGAAGACTTTGCAAAAGGACATCCCTCGTCTCCTCGAAATACGCTTTCCAGTATCAGTTTGTTGTAAATATCGGAATTATTTTTGGCAAGATAATGCCTAGAAAAAAAATTTCCAACATCATATATCATATCCGTATTTGAGGAAATCATGATTCATGCAGAAATTAATCTGTAGAAAAACTTACATGCAATCCAGAGCTAATATACCAGGAGGTGCCTCTGCAAAATCCAGAGCAGGATTCAAATCATTTTGGAATCCAAGTTTTTTGTAATCTTTTGCATAATTGGGTTTTTCTTTTTTCCCAGCAAGATTTAAATCATTTTGTGATGATGAGAGAAACATTTCCGAATCGCAAAGTTCTTTTATTCGACTGAAAGCTTCATTATCCTGTTCATAAATTAAAAACATTATGTACAGATATTTAAAATTGATTTAAAAAAAATAAACTTACGTTTGATTCAACTTTGGTCATTCTTCGGTCATTTAGAGTATTCAGAAGGAGAGTTTGCATCAAATAGAGTTCATTATTAATTTCCGTTGGTCGAGATTCGCCAGGTTTCTTAATCTGCAATGAATTTGCGTTATTTAATTAAAAAGAAAATAATCATTTAAATACATAAATTATCGTAATTGAGTAAAGTTCTTACAACATGCTCGTAAATGATATCCCGATATTTTGAGCTTATTGTATTTGTAAGGCTCTTCCTTTGAGAATGTTCCGCCTTCCCCAAAAGTGCATTTAATAGGGATAGAGCATTTTGTTGTACTTTTTGGTCCCGATTCTCCAAATGCTTAATCAGAATAGGAAGTGGGATTTCCTTTTCAACTTGTTCATATGCATTTCCAGAAGTAACTGCGTTCTCCAGGACCTGGATAAATACAGATTACAAATATTGATAATTTTGGCCAAATAAAAAGTTTTTTATAGTACTTGTAGAGCTTGCTTTAAAGCCAGTCGATCTTCAACTGCACTCCGCTGTATATTATTCACATATTGGGCAACCCGGTATATGAGCGGAGGCTGAATCTTCTCCCAAGACCATCCTTCGGAATGAATCATGAGATCAAGTAGAGATTGTAGAGCATTAGAAATCCCTCGATCCCTCTCAATCCTATTATTCTCGAGCAGTTCCAACAGTACATTTATTCCACCATTTTTTACAAACACGTCTGCCATTGTAGGATCTGGAAGAAGCCGAAATAAAAAAGCTTAAAGGTGTGTCCTTTTCCGAAGAAAATTTATTTTAATTAGTAGGGTACCTGAACTCTTCTCTGCAAGTTCAGTCAGACCTTCTTCATACTGTGCCGGATTTTGTAGCTTTTGAATGATTAGTTTAGTAACTTCAATTGGAGAATAGTCCATCATTAAAAGCTTCCCACTAAGCTCTTTCCGGTATTGTTCCGTGACATAATGGTAAGGAGAATCATTGAATTTGAGTGCAAATTTTTCAGGGTTTGTATAACCCCAGATTTCACAAACTTTCGAGACTGCATCCGAGAGGGTTTGTTCCGGTTCCAGTAGTATCTACAATTACAATACGCCCAAATTTTATTAATTTATATAATTTATGATGACAAATTTAACATACCAATTCCCCTTTATCCCCCTCGCGAAAGGAAGTTGTAATCCCAAATTTAAGGATATTTGCCGAAGTCTCTTTTGAGACCGTCTCCAGCTTAACTTCGATATTCCTCGATGTCATCTTGTTAATTGGCGCTAATGGATCTATATCAAACAGAAGCAAAATAAATCTTTATAAATACAGTCCAATAATTTGTACCTACTACACGCGAACACCTATACATTACTACAATATATTGTATACTACTACCTAAATATTGTAGTAATGTGGTGATACAAATTTAATAATTACTAATTAGTAAATTACTAATCACTGATCTAGTGATTATTAGATTATTATGATAATTCTTTGTCAGGATCCGACTCAGGCTGCACTGATTCAATGTCAAGACTCAATACTCAATAATAAATTATAATGACAACTCACCGATTTGTTGGAATGGTGTGGTTTGGCACTTAGGATTAATCAAGTTTTATTCCGGGTTTGGCACTTAATCAAGTCTTTTCCTCGTTAGATAACAATATAAAATAAAAGTGTCAATTACAAACTGGCTTTAAAAAATAGATTGATTTAAATTAATTCTTTCCGGCTGATTCATATTTCATTGGGCTGTATTTAGAAATACTTTGTTTAGCTTACAATAGGGGGAAGTGGAGTAGTTCACAATCAAAGTTGGTCCAACGCAAAAGGAACGTTCGATTCCCAAAATCAAAGCATTCTCCTCTGATCTTGGTATCTTTCCTATAATATATGATACTAGATAATCTTAATTATTTTAATTTATCATGCAAGCATAATATGTATTATATTAGTTGAGAGTTTAGTTTTTAAAACAAAAGTGCTGATCATGAGTCCATAATTTCTAAATGATTATTGACTGCAAGAAACAATTCCATCCAATTGTTCTTGAAAGTGGGTGGAGTTGACATGTCTGTAATGTAGTAATGTAATTCTGGGAGACTGATAGCTACCAGGAGCAACCAGATGCCACGCAGACCTCATAGTTGGGTCTATTGCAGTCTCTCCGGTGACTAAAAAGTTCACCAAAAATTTAAAAGGCAGCCAAGGCTGCCCTTAGTTATCTTTTAACCTCTCAGTAGCATTCAAGAACGCTAGCCAAGAGGATAGGT
>JAAZTK010002772.1:0-10545 GCA_036507255.1 Megalothorax incertus | reverse complement strand
GCCGAGCTTTAAGAAGGATTATACCCCATAATGCTAGCATATTGGAATTTGGATCAAGTTTACAAACATTGAATTCAGAAATTTGCAAATTTGCACAAATTTATGCAAGATTGCTCATATTTTAGATATCGGGCTATGAGTAGAATATAGGGAGGAATTAATTTAGGTTATTAGAATCCTCAAAACTCATTCCAGGCTAATCGCAATACAGCTAATGTATTGTACTAGTAGACGACTAGTTCGAAATAAGATAAATAATAGGAGCCGAAGAATAGTTACATATGTAGGCTATAGGGTACTATTGTACAATAGTATTACTACTTGATAAATTAAACACTATCTTACCCATTATAAATACAATCATATCTGCCGAGAGAGAGAGATATGCAAAAAGAGATTGGATTTCTCATTTCGTCATTCTCTTTATCTGCATCTCCCAGACTCAGACCAAACCCCCGCCGGGGGAGAAACAGGGTTAAACCGCAACCAAAATGGGGTAAAAGCGATCCCCCGTTCTCTAAACTCGGGAGCAAAACAATATGCTCTTTTTAGTGGTTGAAAGCTTATGGAATTTACCTTTGAATTGGAGGATTCAAGGTTATTCCAGGAAGGATGCTTTAGAAAGAGAGTAAAAGATAAACAGAGCCGGATCATCTCATCCATCTTTCTCCAAAAATGGTTTAAAGCAAGCAAGCTTTCAATTTAAATAGAGATTTCTTGAGCGGGTTGGGGAAAAAATAAATAAAAATTCAAAATAAATCATGTTGGTAATCCCCCGGCCAGTACGCATTGGAGGGATTTTTATACTCTGCAAAGAAGCAATGAAAGTGAATAAAATTCCAGAAATAAACTCTAGGCAAATTACTCCTCCAGCCTGATTTATTCAAGGCTTCAATAGAATTGCTTTTTATGTAAATTCCTGTAGATGTATACTACCAAGAGTACAAAGTAGGCTGATGGATGCGGAGATCAAGTGAGACGGAAATAACGGGTAGTCAATCGAATCCCCACCGCATCCTCTCCCATTAAATAATTTAATAATGCAATGGGGAAGAACCGCGAGTAGGTCGAATTCCCTTCAAAATAAAAATTCCACCGAATGGATTCCACACGAGAGATGAAACAGAACCGAATTTCCCTTGAATCCACTCGGAGGAACTTTACGACCCAGCCTTTGCAATCCTTTAATCATTCTCCTCGTAGCTAGACTTTTTATATGCTCAGATTTGAGTGTCCCCAAATCTACTTGTTATACTTTGTGTGCATCTGCATGATTGTTTAAATTATTTATGGGAGGATTTAGCCGTACACTAAGTCATTGAAGCGAGCTGATCACGGGGGGATCAGAGGGCACCCAAGAGCTCCAGCTTAGAAGTCTCTCCGATTGAAATGACTCTGCAGGTATATCATATATTACTACTCGTGAGTCTTATGAAATTTGCCGACGAACCCAATGAATCATGATCCTGCTGAGGAGCGTCTACTGGGAGTCTGGAGGACCTCCCAAAGCCGAGAAGCTCTTGATCTTTATCCAAGAGTTACTCCCTGGAGAGTTCTAAGGAAGACCTTTAAGGGACACCGACTAAACCGGCCGAAACAAGGAGCAAAGACAACGAAGTCAGTCGAAGCAAGTCACTCAAAAGTCATTTTGTATTGGAGTTTGACTGATAAGGGTAGCATCTCATCCGCAGAGGATCTGGAGCCAACTCCACAGGGTTTTAAGTCTATCTAAACTCAAAATTAACATTATCAAAAATTTTTATTTCAACTAGAAGAGCACATCTGCTTGGAGAACTAATCTTAAGCCGGATTCTGGAAAGTGCGGATTATATTGGTTTTAAGGAAGCTCGAAAAAGTGCACGCTTGCAAGTTTCGCTGAGCTTAAATTGCATGTTTATCCGGCCGATCTCAAAGAGCTTTCTTGGTAGATTAGGCCCAGCATAAGCTTGCTACCATCAAAAGCAAGGATGGCCCAAGCCCGATGAATAAAACACAAGGGGGAAGCTCATCAACTTGAGATTTGCTCATTAGCTCCCGGTTTTAGAATATAAATGGGTCCTAGTGCAATCTGAGAAAGTGCCTCGATCCCCCGAGTCTGTTAGAGAGAGCGCAAAAGCTTTATATTAAGATCCTTTACCGAATAGGGAGTCTTATATAATGTGCCTAGCGTGTTTACTCGAGGCTTGGAGAAAGTACTTTTAAGTGTTTTTCAGAAGAGTTTCAAGTATTTTGAAATGAGGTTCAAGCATACGGATATTAGAGTACAAAAGCCGGATTATGAGGAGAGAAATGAAATCCAGACATTTACTCTTCAAGTCTTCGTGTAAAGAAAAATGTACTTATTTGAAAAAGTTTTACTCTGGAGTCCTTAAGATTCCAGAAGCTAGCTAATTTAATATAAGACCGTATTAGGGGGAAAGTTGTAAAGGTAAAACCTTAAAGGTTACAATTACATTGCCCTTTACCTTGCAACCTTTGCCTTTGACTTTTTCCCTATATCTAGATGTATTCTTTGAAGATTTATTAGTAGAAATTATCGCTTTCTAAACCCACTTTTTTTAAAGAGACCCAAAGGTTGAGAACTTTTGGGCCAAATGTCCAATCTTAAATCGAGCGTATTGGTTTCGGATCGGGAAATCCCATTCACTCTCTAATTTGCCTCGAGCTCTTACACTAGGCACTACATGCTTTTTCACTTCCCCTGGATTGAATTCTTTCGGGAGAGAGCTCCAGGATCTCTCAAGGAAGGAAAAAACCCTTCAAATCAAGTGCTTCCCCTTCCTCCTCATCGAGTTCTAGAGTAGCATAGCCGCAATCTTTCTATTACGGATATATACCATCAGTAGAGGGTAAGAAGGAAATAATTTAATTGATTAACTTTCCCATCTCTTAATTCTTAAGATCCTCTAATTAATTTACGAAGCAATCTTTGAACTTTTGGCCTGATCTAAAGGCATCTAGTACAAAAAAAGATATTTCTGTAAATAATTTACGAGATGCATGCGGTGGATATTGACGCTAATGGAGTGGTTAATTACCTAACCTTTTTTTCTTGGAGAAAAATACCATTTAGGTTTAGATTCGGCCGGATTCTACCCTCGAGTAACTCGAATATCTGTATTTATTAATTCATTACACAAATCCCTGATCCTTCAAGATAATAATTTCATTTGTTTGCACTATTCATCAATGTCCAAGGCCTTACTTAAGGTGTGCAAGTTGCAAACACTCTAGGATCATAAAAAAGTGCATTTTTTACGTATTCTTTCCAAATCCTATTTTTTAGCCTAAAATTGTTCAGACTTGTAACGCAATTTGTAATTTTCCAGTCTGTATTTCACAAAATTCTAATTTGATTTAATTTGATTCAGTCTACCCCTCGTCTCTCAATGCTAATCAAAGTGGATATGACTGAAGGGGGTTTAAAATAAAGCGAAGGAGCTTTGAAAGAATTTAAAAAATAATGAAAAAAGCAAGGCGGAAAATGCGATTTTTCTACTACAAATTACAAATTACATCTCGAGATCATGACATGACAGGGGCGAGTTGACAAGCTGTGAACTGTATGAGATTTCCGTAAATGCGGTAGGTACATCCTCTTGTATTACATTGTATTTGCATAGGGAGAGATTAGATTAAGTTTGTGTAAGTAAAAATTACTCGAGTCACCGATTCGCACAGTATGAGCCCGGCCCAATCTGTCTAACTTGCACTCGGTCGTGTCTAACAGGTTAAGCTTCCTCGGGGTTTTGAACTAATCTAAGAAAGAGGTCCTCGAGAGGAACTCATGAGGACCTAGAGACTTTAAGGGGACCTTGCTATACATTCGAGCTCTAACCTTTATCTCTTCGACTCATCTCTAGTCCTAGAATTAAGCCTTTGAACATGTTAGTGAGCATTGTGCCAGAGTATCGGGAATAAACTTTAATTTGGTTGACTTTAACGGAGTCCAACTTTGGTGGCATTTCTCCTCCAAGTCTTACTAATCAGTCTAAGCTCAACCTGGACATCCTGGACGAGGATTTAAGTTTCTCGCAAGCCGAAGTAGCAAGTCCAAGGTCCTTTCTCACACAAAGATCGTTTTTTGGCTCGGTTTTTCACGTCCTTCACTCTACTTCTATTGTCCACTGACCAATGCACTTGAAAGAGCCCAAGATTTGTGGTCTGTCATTTGTTCTCCGATCTGTATTGAGTTAATGGGAGCGAGGTGGGGGATTGAGAGCTCCGATTTCTGATTGAGGACATTGGGAGAATCGTGTTCCCCCTCATTAATGGTCCTTTCCGAACATGAACAATCACATTATGGCTCGGAACTCAAGTGCAGCTAGCATATGATACGAGTACAAAGAGGAGATGAGTCGATAATTCGACAGTTTCTTTCAGAGGGAAACTTTTTCATACTACTAAAGTACAATAAGATTACCCGTTTGGAATTAAATGTGAGTGTCCATCTCGGAGCATATCCGGCTTTTCGAAGAGCTTAGTTCCTGACAGTAGTACTTACGCTGTACATGTCTTGGATCGAACTTTGTAGTGTTTATTCAGAGGGAAAAAGAGTTGACTGCATTAATGCAATCTGACATCTTTTCGAGAGCCGAGCCCCGGTACTCTTTCCTCCAAAAACCCTCGAAAATGGACAGAAATGTGCTCATGCTCAGCATGGAGCCGCGTATATAGGAAAAAAACCCAAAGATCCCTTTACGAGATGAGAGGACAAGAGCTTGGATGAAATGTCACCCCAGAGAGACCCACATCTTGGCCTGTTTTTTTTATTAAATGGGGAGGAGGTGCATCTCCCGTTAATCAGATGCAGGAAAGTTTTGTCCAAGGTCTAAATTTCAAAATTAGAAAAAAGATACAAAGTTTTGGAGGTTAGCAAATTTACAAGGTCAAATTTAAGGTGGTCTAATTGACCAGAGCCCCCGAAATGGAATACAAATGTGCACGAGTCTCGCCAATTTGCCCCTAAAATCTTATTTCTTGGCTAGACATTTTTATTTCCCATGTTCTGAGCCCAAAGCCGCTTTATTGAGCACAAATGAATTTTTCATTGATTCGGGGAAGCACTTTCCCTAATAGTTTTCTATTTTGGGGATAGGAGGAAAATAGGTAATGATTATTGCTTATTTCAATTACCATTTAGGCATTTACAACGTATAGGATATTATGGGATATTAAACGTGCTCGTTCTACCTCATTCTATCTGTACTGTGGGCCTTTGATTAATGTTAATCAGAATCGACGAAGGTATAAAAAAAGTAGGAAATTTGTTAACACCTCCCCCTCGAATATAAAGGCCCATTAATCCGGTTCGAAGGCTCTCAAAGCTCAAACTAGATATAATCATACTACATGTAAGCCGGGGATAGCATTACATTAAATGGAGATGGGAACAAATTGGCTCGAAAAACAGGTACATGTTCGACTTGTTAAATAATCCCCGATTGGAATAACACGAGCCGCAAGTAAGCAACTCGCTCTCCGATAAGCATTTTTTTCAGTCAAAGAGTCACATGTCCACCACTACCCAGTCAATGTCCCCTGGGATTAGCCAGATAGTCAGACAGACTCGAAAAATACTCTTCAATATCTTTCCAATAGGCTTTAAAACATTCACATACCATACTGTCCTTCGTCCTTTCGTCGTCCAGAGGAATGCGGATTGACTCGGGATTTAAATTGAGGGAGCGTCCGATCCTCCTCGGCCCAGTCAATCTTTGAAATGCCTAGCTCAATGTAATCCCAAGCTTTAACCCATGTCCATTCTAAATTAATGAGCTGAAAGAGCTGAGCTATGTGATCCCAGGATGAGTTGTATTCGTAGCCCTATCGGTATATATGGTACATTCTACGATATACAATACTATTTACAGTAAATGCACTTTTGATACAGAGAAATAGGCCACGGGACTCGGAGGAATTCAATTTCAAGTTTTGAGGGTTTCTCCAATTTCCTACTACTTATTTATTCCCACTCTGGGAAATTTTGAGTGTGTGATAAACCTAGGTGTGCAAAATAGCCAAATACTGATATAAAGAGCCAAGTAGTAATATAATACGATACAACATATAGTAAAAGTGAATAGGCCGAGCTCGTATAATAGTGTAAAAGTAGTCCAAAGTTTATAGATTTTTTAGTTGAAAAAGAAGCGTGGAAAGATGCATCTAGGAATATAGGAGTAAATAAAAGAGGAGGAGGAGGAGATAAGAAGTTTATAAAAAATTATCGTCTCGTTTTCATAAGCAGGGGATTGGGGAATGACAGGTACTCGGAAAGCTCTATCCCCCTTTCCAATGGTATTTCGAGGTGTTAAGAACTTAAGAGCCATTTATCCTCGAGAACTGTCAATTTTATATCTCCGACATCGAGGCTTTAGAGTTAGGTTGGAAGCTTGGCAATTGTGCTAATATAAAGATATCAAGCCAACACTCAATGAAATCCTCATACAGATGCATTTAATGTCTGAATCACAGATGTTCAATGGTTTATGCCACTCTAAATAGACATTATTGAAGGGGGAGGGTTGTGTAGTACAACTTGATTTTTGGCTTAATATTTTGATTTATTTTTAGTTTATTTTTTGCAGATCTGCTGCTTTTGTTGGCCAAAAAACGCTAATTCACAGGGTGGAAAATAAGGATTTTATTGGGAGAAATGGAGCGGTTTGGGCTTCCGCTTGAATTGAAGCAGATTGTAGTTGTCGGAGCGTGTAAAAACGGTCTGGAGGAGTTTCAGGCTGATCAGCAACCATGTTAAATGTTGAAAGAGTGTGGATTTTTGCAAAAAGGATGTTGCTTCTTCCTTTTTTCTACTCTGGAAGCTTTCAGATAAGAGAGAAATAAATGACGGGGGATGACATGTCGAGCGTGTGGTGGTGGCGGTAGTGGATGGACAGATCGATACTTTAAAAAGTATCTAGTATCTTTAGCACGCGGAGCAATACTTTACTACCATTTTTACGAGGCAACTTTTTTACTAGATTTGCCACAAAGTCACAATATTATTTGTGGGCCAGGCCGGACAAATCAGGAGGGAGCGGAAGCCGCTCCGGCTTATCATTTCCTCTCTATTTGCAATGTAATGGGTTTATTTTTGTGGTGGTGGAGGAACCTGAAATTCAAAGCATAGAGGAAGTCTAATGGGTTTTCATTGTAGGCTGGTGAACCCGATCCGTACTCGGGGGGAGTCGGATCAGGTCAATCTCAATTAAAGTAATCCAAGCGGAAATTAGACTAAAATGAATTGGATCAAATATCTATCATTTGATCCGGTGTAGAAATCTCATTTCAACTTTCCCCCTGGAACTCCGGCGCGCGGGTCATTCCGATTGAATTCGCTCAACTTTCATTACTTTCGGGCCCCCGTCTTGAAACTTTCTCTCCCAAAGAAAAGCCCTCCGGTCCAATTTTAAAACTTGCTTTCTATCAAGTACTATTACGGCTAGATATAAGGAATAGGCCCTTGACAATTCTCGATCCTCGATCCTCATGTACAAGTAGGAATATAGAATTTGAGTGAAGACTCCTCACTCAGGCCGGAGAAATCAAAATTTCACAAAGCTTTCCATTTGGAAAGTTTTGATTGCGTCAGACACCCACTCGAAATATGCCCACTTTCAATGCTCGACTTGATTGGCTGAGGTCACAATAGAAGAATTCTTTTAAAATCATCCCATAAGCCAATATACAGATATTCTTCGATATGTATAGATACATATTTGCAAATGTACATCATTTTGATCTTTTTGATCTATTCGCTCTTTTCCTACTACTTAAAATCCTACTACTTAAAATCCCATACCAAAGCTAAAATTCTAAAACATATGGTCATAATGTTCGCTTTATCAGGGATGGGGAGATAAAGGGGATTCCTTTGGAATACACCAAGAATATTATATGAAGCACAGCGGGGTGGAGGAAAGCCTGAACCGGATTATTTGGACTTCCACTCTCGGAGAAAGTCCCCCGATTTACTCAAGTTCAAAGCCCAACCCAAGATTTGCACTTGTTTCAGTTCAAAATCCTGCAAAAAATTCGGCAAGCTTAAAATCTCTTCGATTTCCTATTTGGTTCAACAAGAGCTTTACTTTCACTTATCCACTTTCTCCAACCCCTCCCTAATACTTAGAATAAGCCCTTTCTTCCGATCCAAAAGGGATCCAAAGGGAAATCTGTATACAATTTTAAATTCCGCTTATCTTCCTTTCTTCAACTTTCCCCCACGGAAAGAGAAAGTCACTTTCCTAGGCCATGCAAAAAAAATGCAAGACCGTTTGAATTCGGTTAATGTTGTCTACAGCTTGTAACTTCACTTCCTTCCTTCCTCCACATTTTATTGTGAAAAAAAGTACAATTCACGAAAATGGTCTAAATGTAGAAATTGGCCAAAGACACGCTCTTTCACTGTGTGTAGGAATTTCCAATCTTTATCTTGAACTCAAAGTGAAAGTGAACATTTGAAATGACTTTCCCCTCAGCCTCCTCCTCCTCCTAAACAGTTAAAACAATGGAGCTACTGTTAGACATGCAATCAGTTTGTGTGTGAGAGAGAAGTCGACAAGAAGGAATCTTTCGGAAAAGAATTCCATTTCATTCAACAAAGGATTCGTACTCTATTTATATAAGGAATTCGGGTAAGGCTGGAAGCTTATGTCTGAAATCTCAACAGTGTTTAGAGAAACTCTGAAAATCCTCTGAATTTCCTCCTCCTCCAGTGCAAATTACACATTATTTTAATAGGAAAAATTCCCACGCGCGTCTCACAAAGTCTCGAAGACTTAAGCCACTGTCTGTCATTATTCTAAAACTCGGAAACTCTCTCCGAAAGCTTTCCTAAAAGTGGCAATTGATTGAGAATGAGTGTAAAATTTAATGTGGAGGAAAAAAACGGCTTAAATCTCTTCCAAGTAAGTATTTTCATTAGGGAGACTTAGGAGTAAAAGCTTTCGGCTGGGTGAAGAAAGTCGTACCAAAAATTTTATTTTTTTATCATTACGAAGAAATCTCCCCAGATTAGATATTGATTTAATTAGGCTGAATTTAAGCATTTCCCCTCGAATTTTTATTTCTTTGCCCTTGAAGAAAAGAATCCTCGTTCAAATTTAATATTATTAATTTATCAAGGGACAAAACTTGCCACTTTTCATTATTAATTTCAACCCGTTTTTGCAAGGGGCAGGGGGAGGGTCAAAATCGAGTGGTAAAAGCTAATTTAAGATGCTTAGCTCCCTCGCAAAAGCAATGGCCATTTAGAGCGAGCGAGAGAACTTGAGGAATATATTTTTGAAGGCATATGGAACAAGACAATTGCTCTCGAGAGAAGATATAGGAGAAAGTAGTGCAATAACTAGCCTCGGAAAAGAGCCCATAAGACATTTGTCTTTTAGTCCGATTCATTCCTTTAGCTTTCGACGGATAATGGCCATATCGGATGGCTCAGCCTGAGCTCAAATGACATTACAATCCAATGGTGGTTCGTAGTGGCCTGGAGTGAGAGCCCCCAGAGACCTCATAAAGAGTGGCAGTCCTAGTGGCACTTTCCCCAGCAAACAAAAACCGATGGAAATCTTTATTTTTTCTTCTCTGCAGCTTGCACTTAATAAATCCACTATTGAGCGGCCAACCTCTTTCTCGAGAGGTACTAAACTTCATATTCAGGACCATTTTTAGACATTTAATTATGATATAGGAGCTAAAGGCATTTTACTACCACTCCAGCCGGTAGCTCCGGACTCGTAAATATGCGGGGGAAGCTTAATAAAAGAATCCGGGGGGAAAGCACTAATCCTATACGAGTATTTGCTAATTATATGAGATTAGTTCTAATGTTTTAAGATTAGGGAGAAAGTGCACAATCAGCCTATACTAATTCCCGAGTTCCGAATAATATAATTATTAATAAGTAGAAGGAAATGTCCTTGAAGACTTTCGTTCCCTTTTAAGATCTTAATCAAAATAAAGTCTTTTTGAAATTCGCCAAGTTCGGGCACAATGTCAAAAGCTATCAAGTTCAACTCTTTCTCTGACTCTCTCTCAAGGTTTTGGTGAAAAAGGTAGAAGGAATTCAATTCCCAATTGGATTTGAATTTGAAGACTTTTGAGGATCCTTAGATAAACTCGAGGGGGTTTGAAACTTGAAGCTGGCTCCGATGGTAAACTTTCACTGAAGTGAAATGAGCCCTAAATTGAGATGGATATGGATCCTCGAATGAATATTCGAAAGTTTTCAATAGGATACGGATAGATCGCTTCAATAATATTATTATAAGCATCTCACATTTCCCTTTATGCACAACCCCTTTAAAGAATTCGAGAGAATCTTCAGGTTTCACTTTTCGTTCCATTTTATTTTATGTATAGATTGAATTCAATGTTGGAAAGTTGGGTAAAAAATTCGCTTTTTCCCTTACCACAAATTGATGAAGATCCATCCATCATGAGGGGATCCCCTGAAGAGCTGGTCCACTTGCCTTTCGTGCAGACGAGGTTAGAGAATTCTTGGAGACGGATCCTAAAGCCTGAATGACATTCCACATTGATTTTAGC
>JAAZTK010002771.1:0-10545 GCA_036507255.1 Megalothorax incertus | reverse complement strand
TCTATTCTCTATCCTTAATCATAATGTAGAGTGCGAAAGTATTTGAAGTGATAAAAAGAATAAAGTTGAGGAAAGTAGTGTATTTGATGCAATAAAATGAGGAGAAATGAAGTCCGAAATAGCGTTGGGATTTGACCTCATATTTCCGGAATTTTGCAAAATTCCCCGCTCTTTCTTTAAAAATCCAAAGGATTTCCGTTGAAATCGCTCGGATTTCAGAAGCTTGATAAAAAAAGAGAAATAGGACAAAGCAGCCACAAAATGAGCAAACGGGAAATACGCTGTAAATTATAATGGGAATTTTTCCGTAAAGAAAGAGGCACCCCAAATTAAACATGAGATTCATTGTGACTGATAAAATGATGACAACGCTGATGAAGGGTGTCCCAATTTTGAGGTTGAATTCCGAGTTGAAGAATCGCAGAATCTTCCAAATTTTGAATGATGCTGAAAACTCTGCTTCCGTCTGGATATTTCGAGCTTTTTCTCTTTAAAAAATTAATTTTATACATGCTATAAAAATGTATTTTGAATAGCGATTCTACCTGAGGTGTTTCAGACAATTCGCAGTTGAAATCAAGTACATTTCAAGAAGCAACAGAATTGAGATGCCATTAACAAGTTCAAAAGAGTGGAGAAATGCATGATAAAAGCCCCAAAAAATTGTAATGCATTTGCTTTCGAAATTCAAAGTGAAATAAGAATAGAATATTGGGGAATCTGAGGAAAAGAAATAAATGATTGTTGAGATAACTATAATCCAACCTCCAGTGAAATAAAATAGTTGCAAAATCCTCAAAAGGAAATCAAACCATTGTTGAGTTTCAGCTAGATATACATAAAATAATTATTTCAATATATAGGTATTTTATTTAAGTATATCTTACTTGAGAATTTCCTATCAATTTTTAGAAGGTGATTAAAAATGTGCGAAACATTTTTAAAACAATTGATGGCAACCCTCATCATGAGAAAGAGTGCATAATTTGTAATAATTATAATAATAACATAGGGATTTGCCAATATTTTGCTACTGTTGAGGAATATTTGGGTGATTAAATATCCTCCATATAACAGTGCATTGAATATATAAAATAGCCAAATATTTTGCGAATTCGGGGAAATCGACTCAAAACTGCCATTTGAGGCTATTCTAAATGAAATAAAATTATATTTCGAAAAGAAATTCAAAAATTTTTTGAATAAAACCAAAAATTTAGGGCTAAGCATTTTTTTATTAAATTATATTCCAAATGATTCTTTTGATTAAGTAAAAGACAATTGAAGATTACTGATGCAATGAATAATGGTAGGTTTTATTTGTTAATCATTTCAGAGGATTAAACTTTTGCCTAATAAATTTGAATCATACAATGTAGATATTTTAATTATACCTTCCAATATTATTGGATTATTAACGTACATCGTATAATTATTTAGGACCTAAAATTTGCAATCCTTATTTAATGGCCTGTCTATAAATTTTGCATTTATTTAGAAAGCATATGATTAAACCATACTTTGTATTTGCAAGTTATTGTGACATTTATTCTTTCCCAATTGGAATGTTTAGGTAGGTAATCATAACTTCATAAGCTATGTCAATAGAGCGAATAAATTCCATTAGGAAAAGTCAATAGTCACATATGCATTGGCACAATTCGGAATTTGGAGGTTAGTTTAGCCATTTCCAAATAAATATGTAATTACTAATTAAAAGATATGTAACTAGATATCTTGGGCTGGGATCTGAAACCATTTGGCCAATCTGAACCGATATCGGAATATATATAGTTTGATATTATTTGGATTATTCGACATCGGATTAAAGGGGATGATTCAAGCCGAAATATCAGTTTGGGTATTCAAAAATTTTAATTCGATCCGGAGCATAATAATAGATATAATATCTCCGAGTTTTACACCCCGGAATCCGAATAATTGATTTATCCATGTTTAACAGTTAAGGCGAAATGTTCCAGAAAATGGCATAAAATGCTTGAATTTCAATTTATTCGAGATTTAGATATAGGGATTTATACTTGGGTATTTTTAGCGCGTGTAAGGAATGACATAATTACTAATAAAATGATAAGGGATGGCCTAAGGATCCCTCCGCCATTGCAAAAATCTGTTTCGCACATGCAAAAACTCCCTCGGATGTCAGACTCGTTCTCCCTGGGATTTTAATTGGGATTTTTAAGGGATTTTTAATTAAATTGATTGATTGATAGCCTAACCTGGTGGCCCTTAGTGCGTAGACTGCACATCCAACCTGGTTAAAGGGGAGTCCTCGCATCTCCCTATTAGCCCCGCCCCTTCCCAGGTACCTCCGAGGTTCGAAGCCCTTGGACCCTGTTACTGCGTCATATTTCCAGCAAATGTCAATTTCTGCGTGCAAAAAAACGACTTGATTTCTTGATTTTAAGGGGTCATTTGTGGAGGTTGGGTACTTTAATTTAAGAAACTTAAAAACCAACCTGTAGTGTTTTCAATGAGGATTCCGTGTCCTTCGGAACAATCAGGGATCCCTTCGGGGTTTTTGCGATCAGGGTCAGTTAAGCATCCGTAGCAGATCACACCTTAAGGTGGTTAAATGGGGAAATGCTTATAATTTAAAAGGTAATTAAATGTACCTTGAGTGACCCTTAGGTTTGCCATTATTGTGAAAAATAGGAGGAGGTGCAGTGACTTCATTTCCGGTGCTAAATTAAGATTGTAATACCAGATTTGTGTTTTTTGGGAATTAAATAATCCATTTATGAAAAAAAGATTTATGCATATAATTTGCAATGTATCCAATGGTATTATTTATTAATGCGTAATTAATTAGGATTTAACGCTAATTGAATTTGATCCTTGTTTTGCTCTCCGATTTTGGAGCTAAAAATTCCCGAATCTCAGGATCAGATCAAATTTATTTAATATAAAGAAATTATGGGCAAAGGCGTATCTGCATATCAATCGGTCGAAATCATTCAAAAGATATGTTTGGTATCAAGAAACAATATCAGAAGTTTAAACCTAATCTTCCATTTATAGATTCCTAATCCAATTATTTAATTAAAAAAATTTTATGAGCTTAAAATTCATTTTGCTAATAAATATAATATGATATTTAAAATTAATTTCCTTTAAAATTAATTTATCATTAATTAACCATTAAAATAATTAGCAATTTAAGCTCTCATTCCTTATAATATCAAGAAAAAATAGAGCTTATAAAATTTAAATGAAATAATTGCAATTTTATTTATCCTTCCTTCGCAAATGAAAATATCTTCAAATAATTGCAAACCTGTCTGATCTTTTGTAAATATCAGTAATGGTCAATAATTATCTCCTAATTAACCCTGAAATTAAAGTTTCCAGACTTCTTCCAGTAGAACTTGCTCAATACCAAGCTTACAGTAATTAAAATGATTATATTTCTTGCAATATCTCCAATTATCTTTAAATAAATTGAGAAATGGGTTAAATAAGGAAAAATATCATCAATAAGAATGATCATACTTAAAAGCCAAAAGACAAAAACGACCGAATATATTATTTCTAATCTAATCATTTTTAAAACTTTAATACTACAATATTGTACTATTGTTCTTTGCAAAAATCATTTTTATTTTTTGTATAATTAAATTGATTTTTATCACAGAATATTTAGTGCAAGATCCCAAAAAATAATAAAAATGCTTAGTCAAAATTTCCTTTCATTTTTTCAATCATTTCTCTTATTTACTTGTAAATATAAATTTTTGCCATTTACAATAAGTTCATCCGGAAATCTTGAATTGGTTTCTCAAAAATGTATAAAAATATGGTGTCATTTGTGCCTTCATTTCATTATATTTGGCATCTATAATTTGATGAAAATATTTTTATATGGAGCAGAAATATTTTCCAATCCCTATATAATATTCTTTGCTATTATTCCACCTTCTCTGACTATGATGGTTGCACAAATGCGAGGAAATTACAGAAATATTCCTCAGCTTTTTAATCAGATTAAAAAATTAGAAATTTCAGAGAAAGGTAAATAAAATATATATTTTTATACAAAATATTAATATAAAATATGTATTTTTTTTAGAAAATTCGAGCCGTTTTGATATACTGGAAATAATGGCAAAGTTATTATGTTTTGCCATATCTTGGGTCTCGATATTTTATCCAATAATTTATTTGATATTTCCTGATTCTCCTAATTATTATTATTTCTATTTGAAATATATTGATGAATATTTTCCACTTTTTTTCCTCGGAATATATCAATCTTATTTTTTTGCATTTGGTACTTATTTGGGTCTGAATTCAGTATTATTTATGGAGATATATTTAATATGCACCAGCAAATCTCTCAATTCACTCAAGTAATCCTATACCTACAGATATATTGTATATTGCTATTGGTATTGTATATTGTTATTTCAATATTTAAAGATTTAAATTTTAAATATATTTATAGGAAATTGGCGTTGGAAATCCAATGTGGAAATGACCTCCAGAATTGCCTTAAAATTTGGAAAACCCTTCGGATGTTGAACCTCAAATTTAATGATGAATTTGGAACATCATTTATTTCAATTATTGTAGGTTTATCAGGCTCTGGAGTGATTGTCCTCAACATGTGCTGTATTCTGCTTTATGGAAAAATACCGATAATAGTTTATTCAGTTTTTCCAGTAACATCCTTGACGGCTACCGTCACATTTTTCATATTTTTCTACCAAGCTTCAAAAATTCGATCCCTTTCCTCAGAAATTTTGGACATTATTCTTGATAGATCCATTATGGATCATTTAGGGATTATTGGCGTCAAGAGGGAGCTGAAATCCCTCCGATATTTTGGGCTTCATTTCCTTTCATTTTACTGCATCAAATTCACTACATTCCTCAATATTATTCAGTTTGTAACATCAAACACTTTTGCACTTTACATTTTGGTCCTTAAAAAATAATTTTATTCGATTACGAGTACCTATATTATATTTTAATAAAGTTATTGAAAGGAAAAAAACGTTTTAATAAATAAAATCTCAAGCTAATTAGTATCGCAATTTATGATCTTTTATCTACAATATAATATATATGTAGGTTTTATTTAAAAGGCATTAGATTTTTTCATTGCAATAAAAGATTTGACAATCATATATCTATAATATATATGTATACTACAATAATTTACAATTATAATATTGGGCATTTAAAATTATATATTGCAATATAAATGGTCTCGGTTATTTTGTTCAAATATCAAAACAAAATTTAATGCTTTGGATGCTCATGTCAATTAAAAGTTGGATAAAATGCGGAGTTTGAAATAATATTTAATATATAAACTGCGGGGTAAAGGCAAAATAAATATTAGGAAGACAATTATTTCATTTATTTGTATACGAAATTGCAAAATGATGATATCAATTTAAGTAAGTTTTATATATTAATCATTTGTGTCAAATGATTAAAATAATAATATGCCCAATAATTGAATCATCCATTGCATCCTTAATAGCTTATCCTTCCAATATAAGTGAATAATTTAACGGAAACAAAAACAAATGCCACTTAATATACTAACCTAATTCAATTGTTTGAATTTACTTTAATAATGTATTGAGGACCTACAATTTACTATTCTTCTTTAATGACATGCCTAAAAATCTTACAGTTAATATAGGTAGTTATTTACAAAGAACAAGACCAAAGTTTGGGTTAATTATTGTGACATTTAAAATTGTTTTCCCCATATTTGAGGTAATCATCTGTCATTAGAACGAATTATTCAAAAATTTCAATCCGATCCTAAATACCCTAGGAAGTTTTGAATCTCAAGTCGGATATTGCAAATCTTCGGATTGAGATTTCGGATTCAATCCGATCCAACAGAATGGTTGATTTGAAATAATGTGCAGGCAGTTTATCATATTAAAAGAATTGGGTTTTACCATTGCATTGTAATAAAAGGTTCGGCAATTAAGTATTTCACCAATCCAATATTCAATAATTTATTACAATTGTACTGATATTTACTAAATTACACAGTTAAAATTATATTGTATGTTGCAATATAAATGGTCTCGGTTATTTGGCCAAACATGGCATATATATTTAATTGTAAGGATGTTCATCGTCAATTAAAATTTGCGGAAATATATAATTGGTTCCTGGATAAATGCTGGGGTTTGAAATTATAATATTAAATAAATATATCAAATGTTTAAAGGCAAAATAAATATTAGGAGGACAATTATTTTATTTGTTTGCATACGGAATTTAAAATTCCAAACATTTAAATGCCTCAAAATGTCTTGACCAATATTTTTGAAAGCTTAAAAAATAATTTATAAAAAATGTTTGATCAAGGTTTAAAAGTTTCCACACTTCTCCAATTTGAAATTGTTCATTAAGTTTGCAGTAATTAAAATAATTATATTTTATTACAATATCTCGACCCAATTATCTTTAAATTGTGAAATTAAATGCGTTTAAAAGGGGGAAACAGAATGATTTTAAAAGACAGACTTGCCAAAATTTGGCGAACAAACTCCCATAAAATAATAAAAATGCTAAGTAAAAATTTCATTTCATTTTATCAATCATTTCTCCTTTTTACATCAAAATATAAATTTTTGCCATTTAAATTAAATTCATCCGGAAATCTTGAATTGGTTCCTGAAAAATCTATAAAAATATGGCGTCATTTGTGCCTTCATTATATTATTTTTGGCGTATATAATTTGATGCAAATATTTTTGTATCGGACGGAGATATTCTCCAATCCCTATACAATATTCTTTGCTATTATTCCACCTTCTTTGACCATGATGGTTGCACAAATGCGAGGAATTTACAAAAATATTCCTCAGCTTTTTAATCAGTTGAAAAATTTGGAAATTTCAGAGAAAGGTATTTGAATTATTAATTTTTTATCGGGATATTTATAAATTATAATAATTTTTAGAAAACACGGACAAATTTGATATCCTGGAAATAATGGCAAAATTACTATGTTTTGCTATGTCTTGGGGGATGTTATTTTATCCAATCATTTATTTCATATTCCCTGATTCACCAAATTATTATTATTTCTATTTAAAATATATCTCTGAAAATATTCTTCTTTTTTTGCTCGGAATTTATCAATCTTATTGGTTTGCTTTCGGTCTTTTTCTGGGCCTGAATTCTGTTATCTTAATGGAAATATATTTAATATGCACAAACAAATCTCTCAATTCACTCAAGTAAATCAAATATTATTTTTTATATTCGATAATTCGATTATAAAACATTTTAAATCTAGGAATTTGGCGATGGAAATCCAATGTCGAAATGACATCAAGAAATGCCTTAAAATTTGGAAAACACTTCGGATGATGAACCTGAAATTCAATGATGAATTTGGAACATTATTCATTTCAATTATTGTAGGGATATCAGGCTCTGGAGTTATTGTCCTCAACATGTGTTGCATTCTGCTTTATGGAAAAATTCCCATGATCGTTTATTTTATTTTTCCTATAACCTCCCTCTCAGGTATCATTACTTTTTTCCTATTTTTCTACCAAGCCTCAAGAATCCGATCCCCATCCTCGGAAATTCTGGACATCATTCGGGATAGGTCCTACGAATCTGTGGACTGGCCACAAGAGGGAGCTCAGATCCCTCCGATATTTCGGACTTCATTTCCTCTCATTTTACTGCATCAAATTCACGACTTTCCTCAACATTATTCAGTTTGTCACTTCAAATACTTTTGCACTTTACATTTTGGTCCTTAAAAAATAATTTTTTTCATCCATTATAAATTTATAAATAAAATTATTGAACAAAAAAAAATAAGAAGAAAAATGAAAAATGAATAAAAAAATATCTTAATGAGAAATATAAAAATATCTTGAGAAATACTGGCATTTGATTCGAAAAATATCATTGACCAATAAAAAGAATTTGAAAAATTCTTGAAACTTTACTAGATATTTTTACGACCCCTGGAATTTCTCCAATATTTACAACGTGCATGTTTATCAATTTAGGTAGGTACCTATAGGTAAATGGGTTCAAGGCCGTACTTTGTTTACATTACATAGCCATAAATTTCGGAGGTGTCAATTCAAGTACCCAACCTTTTTTTTAAAAGGACTTTGAAATATCCCTTAAACCCAATTCAAGTACCCCTACAAGACGGAAAGTAACGGGACTTTGTAAAAATGTAAACACAGGGCCATAAATAGTATAAGTATCCAAATGCAAGTAAAATATAGATCAGTCCCCTAAAAACTTCCAAAGACTTTATACCGATACTTTTAGAGGAAAAAATCTGGATTCTTTAGAATTGGATGAAGAGGAACTCTACGTACAATTTAAAATAATGGATTTCATTGGAATTCTCGTTGTGGCATTGGTAAATTTCATTAAAATAATTATCTATAAGTTAAGAATTTATAATAAATTCCTAATTAAGGTTGGAGCGCTTTTGATGGATTCATATCGTCGATATGGGTATGGATATTACCGTAGGTCAATTGGTGGAAGGTCAGGAGGTGAAGATTTCGCGGAGTTGGACCAAGGGAAAGAGGTAGTAAAAAATTGAAACAAAAAAACGGAGAAATTCTTAGTTATTTACAAAATTTTAAGATTATGGACAAGATTTGCTTCGAGAATCCCATTCAGCCCCAGTATGCCGAGCTTTGCAAAAATAAACAGAATTTGATGTTCGGAAGTAATGTTGTAAGTTAATACGCATTTAATTAACGGTTTAAAAAGCGGATATGAATTTATGAAAGTCAATCTTTTATCTTGGGAAATATTTTATTAAATTTTACAGTGTAATCTTTTTAATATTTGCTTTTCCAGAAAGAGATTAGTGCTCCTCAGGCACACCCAGCCATAATGCATTAGAGGAAATCTTTTCCAGTTGGACAATTATATCCAGAAATTTTAATTACCTAATTCAGTTTAATTATTTTGGAGTAAAATGCTAAATACAAAACATAATAAATACAGATAATTTGTGCGTAGAATATATTACTAGATGCACTTGAATCGCCCTAATGAGAAATTGTAAAGTATTCATACGACCCATTTCCCTGCTACCAATAATCCCTTATTTTGACCTTTCATTTTATATCAAAGATGAAAAATCCAAATTTTTTTTAAAGAAATTAGTACTCAATATATGACCATATTTATTACGAATATTTCCGCAATAAAATGTTATTTTTAATAAATTCTTAATAAATCCTTTATGGAAAAATCCAAATGATTGTTTATTTAATTTTTCCTATAACTTCCCTCTCAGGTATCGTTACCTTTTTCTTATTTTTCTATCTAGCTTCAAAAATCCAAGCTCTATCCTCGGAAATTCTGGACATCATTCGGGATAGGTCCACGAATCTGTGGATTGGCCACAAGATGGAGCTCAGATCACTCCGATATTTCGGGCTTCATTCCCTCTGCATTAAATTCACTACTTTCCTCAACATTATCCTATTTGTCACCTCGAATACCTTTGCATTTTATATTTTGGTCCTTAAATAATTTACTCCATCCATTATAATTTATAAATAGAATTATTGAACAATAAAATAGGAAAAATGAAAAATAAATAAAAATTATTTTAATGTGTTTTTTCAATTAATTATTTATGAGCTTTTAACTGATAATATTTGTTATATAAAAGCATTATTTTTACCATTAGAATAAAAGACGATGATAAGATGTGAAAAGACAATGATAAGATTTGGCAATTGTATAAAATATTTCTCTATTACTTCTAGAATAAGGATATATGTTGGGTATACATATATTTTGTTATTGCCCAATTGCAAATATATTCCATTAAAATGTTCTCGATTTTTAAATTCAATTATCAAACAATATTTAAAGCCAAAAAAGAAATTCAAGAAATTCAAAATAATTCAGGGTCAATTTAAAGTTGCGAAAATATTTAATTGGTTTTTGGATAAAAGTTTTTGTTTGAACTGCTAAAATTCAATTAATCTACAATATTAAATTCAATTCTGGTTGAATGCAAAATATATATAAAAAGGACAATTATTAAATTTGTTTACAATGAATGTTTTAAAATTCAAGACATTTAAACTTACTTTGATTGGTCTAATATTTTTAAAAGCTTATAAAAATATTTTTATTAAATATTTGAAGGAATAATTAATAAAATAATTTAATTTATAAAATTACAGATACATAGTTCATTCAAAATTACAACATTTATAGTCATATTTCGGATAAAGGAATTTAAATGAAATGGAGACTGTCAAAAAAATCAAAAATATATTATTTCAAAATTCTTCAATATTTGGCAAATTCGAAAATAATATTTTTATTACAAAATCATTTTTAAATCTCTTCTTTTATAATGGATTTATTCCATTTAAAATTGAATATGATCGGAAGAGAAGAACCTTTATCAAAATCGCCAGAATTTCCAATCAGGTTAAAAATTGAATTTAAATGGTATACATATTTTTTATTTAAATAATATATTTTAATATATATTTTTTAGATAATTTGCGGAATAATATT